>JAQGCP010002594.1:0-10173 GCA_034699885.1 Acrobeloides thornei | reverse complement strand
AGATAATTCTCCAGTGCAGATGGGGGGGGGATAGGTGATTAGGAAGTCTATAAATGGACCCCCCCCGCGCTTTTGGAGGCCTGCCTCCATTATTTTTCAGCTTTATGAAGGCTAAAAATAGCTCAAAAATGGCTTTTTTTGTCAAAAAATTGCATTTTTGAATACAAATGAATAGAAATTGCATTTTAAGCAAAAACAGCAATTTTTGACGATTTTTGATGAAAAATGAATTTTTTATTGAAAAAATGGAAATTTTTGCTAAACAAAATCTCATTTTAACAAAAATTGAACCCCCTCCACCGTCTCGTTGGTCTGACCCCAGGTGAAAAGGGGTGAAATTTCCACACCATCATTCCCTCCCCCGCAAAAGTGGTCGATAAATTAAGGCTCGAAAAAACATAAGGGGATGTTTTTATACATGCGATGCGCGCGAAAATTTTTGAAAAACTTAGATTATAACTTGCATTTTTGTGGTGGGGGATAAAAATTTCAAAAAATTTACCCTCTCCCCTCTCACATAAACCCCAAATTTACAATCTTTGCAATACAACTTTACCTTTACATAAGTGAACAATACCAACTTAGCGAAAATATTATAGGGCTACTATGGAAACCGATAGCGCGTTAGCGCTCGGACCCCGGTACTATATTATTAATTTATTTTAGTGGATTAAAATCCGTGAAGAACAAGTTGATTAAAAAAGATTCCCGAATAAATGATTCTAACAATAATCTTAAAAAGTTAAAAAATTTGAAAACTTTTAAAGGCCAACAAATGGTTTTTGCTGCTGCACAAGAATGCGACATATATTTCCAACAGCTAACTCAAGAATGGTAATTTATAAAATAGATAATTGTGTTATTTATACCAAATTTTAGGGATAGAGGCCTAATGGGTCATAGATAATGAATTAACAACAACATGCCAAGATGCTATGTGGGATTTTTGTGGTCGGAAAACACGAATTCGAGCGACTTGAATCTTTATAAAACAAAAGAGACCAAGTTCTCGCACTATTGTAGCTTTAATAAATTTTATTGATATTTTATAATTAAAATACAAATAGATTAACAAAATTTAAGCAATGAGGTGGTCTCCCACCACCTCCACTAAAAAACGACTTTTTTTTTAGCTTGAGGTAGTCTTCTGGCACCCACTTTTTATGCACCACCTCATATGTTCAGCGGGGTCTATGCGTGGTCCCCCCCCCTTAATTTTGGGTCCATGCGTGCGTGGGTCAGGGGGAGGCTCCCTCCCCCTTTGACGACCTATGATATGGATGCTAGCGGATGAAACTGGATGAGTCGTACGACTCATCCGACAAACTGGATGAGTCGTAGCAGCTGTTACGACAGTCGGATGAAACTGTGGCGGTCCTTAGCACATAGATTGGAAGGTTTCGTGGCCACTATTTTTTGAAGTCTCTTGAATTTATCAGTCGAGGGAAATATACCAAAATTTATCATTGTTCTTAACCCTCGTATATCAACTAAAATAGTAAAATTTGAATATATCAGCGAGTTCATTGGCTTTTTCGATGCAGTCTTTTGTATTTATGTTAAATACATAGTCTATTATTTTGTACATGTTTTCATTGCAGTACACACGCGGCGTCTATTTTTCGCGATAATTTGATTTTTGACACTTTCGAAAAAGGTCGAAAATCGAATTCTCGTGTAAAAATATAAGCTCGTGTGTACTGCAACAAAAACATGCATAAAATAATCGTCTATTCTAGTTGATATACGAGAGTTAAGGAAACCGTATAAAACCATTTGTATATATAGGGGGAGGGCAATAGAAACGGGAATTAGTCCAAAAGTAACGGGAAAAATAACGGGAATTTGGTCCAAAATTTTCCTGTTTCCCAGAAATTTGATCCAAAAAAATTTTTTTGGACCAAATTCCCGTTTCTTTTGGCCCTCCCCGTATAATTCTGATTTATATAGCTAATATTTTTGTTTGACAAATTTGAGCATTTTATTAAAACTTTGTACATAAACAAATAAGTGCACGAAACATAGGAATGCTATAAAAATAGAGACCATTTTGAATCACAATATTATGTGCAAATGAAAATTGAAAAAAAGAAACCCCGTATTTGAAAAAATGCCATAAAGGGTGGTATTTCACTTCATCGAATGGACACTTCATCAAATGACACTTCGTCGAATGATCACTTTGTCAAATGGCACTTCATCGAATGGGATCTTTTTTAAGATTTCGATTGAATTTTCATCAAATGGACATTTCTAAAACAAGATGTTCATAAATTTCATTCAATGAAGTGTCCATTTGACGGAGTATCATTCGACGAAGTGCCATTCGACGAAGTGTTATTCAATGAAGCATCCATTCGATGAATTGTTCATTCGATGAAGTGACAATCGCCGAAAAAAGAAAAACAATGAAAATGCAATATTTTGTTAAAATATTCCTAAACTATGACTAATATATTGACCTATAAACACATAAAAATGAATAAGCTCAAAAAGTCCTAATATTTCTACATATACCACATCCTAGAGAGAACTCTTCACCGGTCGGTGGGTGTTGAATTTTTAATGGACAATCCATATTTTCCAATTGGATGGATCTTGGGCCAACTGGACACTTTGGTAACAAATGTTTTGGTAATGTCATAAGTCGTTGGAAATCACTATGACATACAGAACAGAAATGGGTTGAACCGAAACTAAAATACTGAAATTAGCAAAAGTTGGAAGAAAATTCTTTACCAAAAATATACTGCTACGGAACAACAAAATCTGCACTTATATTCCAAAAATTCTGTGCCATGTCGACCACAAACAGCTGCAGAAGTAACATCAGAACATCCGCCACAAACAAGTTCTTCTGGGTTATAATTAGAAGCTTCTAGGGCCTAAAATGTTTCGGATGTTTAAAAAATAAAATAGAGATATACTTCTTGGCAGCGGCTTTCACCTCCAAAATAGGCTTTATGACATTTTGCACATAAAACATAAACATATCGTTCCATAGCAAATCCTACTGGGTCGTTGTAAAATTCACTAAAAGCAACTTTTATTCTACGCAAGAATGATATAAAACTGGAAAAAGGTAAAATTACGGTTTAGAAATAGTATTTTTTCTAATTTTGTAACAAGAAGGAGAATCATTCATTTTTTACCTTTTACCCCGGAATCAAGGGGTAAAAAATCTAGTTTTAAACAATTTCTCCAAGTCGGCTAATTTTTTGTACCCGGTGATTTTCGGCACAGGGAACTCAAATCCGAAGGAATTTTTTATTTTGAGTGCAGGAAAAAGCCGTATCGGCCAACATCACTTTAAAATTTTGAATTTTCTAATGGATCGATAAATATAGATCCTCCAAAATTCGCATATTTTATCACTACAATTCGCGGTCTATAAATAGCTGACGAATCGACGCTCGGAAGTGACGTTCGGGAGTGCCACCTGAGAGCCTCACTCGAAAGCGTCGTTAGAGAGCGCATCCGCGCTCGGTGTCCATTTTATATTTAATAATGTTTGACTATACCTATTTTCAGTTGTTAAAGCAGGAGAATTTAACAACCCATCATATTCTAGACGTAATTTTGACTTTTTAGCGACATCAGTATACAATTCCAGCAAAGGTTGCAATAAATCTTGTAAAGCTGGATGCTCAATCTTAAAGAACCAGTTAGAGCGGAAAAAAGTTACCATTTTTGCTGATATTCGAAAAGTTCATGAGAAATGGAGTATTTTTTGTTTTTTGACATGTCCTGAATCGCTAACGGTTTCGAAATAATCTCATGTGAAGTTGACGAATTTGAAATCTGTGTATTACAACGAAAACGTGTACGTGCATGTTTCTACTATAATTTTTAACTTGCATCGATTAAAAGTTGTTTATTGAAGCGATTAATCGGATAATTTTGGATAATCGCTTCAATAAACAACCTTTAATTGATACAAGTTAAAATTTTCTGCATGTATATGTTTTCGTTGTAATACACAGAATTCAAATTTCGCCAACTTCACACGCGATTATCTCAAAACCGTTAGCGATTCAAGGCATGCCGTCAAAACAAAAAATGCTCCATTTTTCATGAACTTTTCGAATATCAACAAAAAGTGCAAATTTTTTCCTCTCGGACTGATCCTTTAAAGGAAATATCGTACAATAGCTTTACAAACTCGCCTTTTGTTTGCATAGAGGACAATGCATAAATCTAAAGACAATTCTCGGACCAGCCCATTTTTTTTCCAAAATTGTCTTGACGCAATTAAAATGAAACAAATGACCACATTTTAGTTGAATAGATGGAGCTGCTCCTAATCGATCAACAAAGCAAATTACACAAAGATCGTCTGCATCTTGACGTCGGCTTCCTAAACGGAACGATTTAAGAGATGTTTTCTTGAAAAGTCGAAGATTGGCCCAAGGGACAGGTGACAAAGTTTGAGGCCCTGAATCAGGGTTTTTGTTGTAATAAACAAATTTCAAAAATCATCAACTTCAAACGCGATTATCTCAAAACCTTTAGAGATTCAGAATTTACTGTAAAAACAAAACATGCTCCATTTTTCATAAATTTTTCGAATATATACAAAACACAAAAACAATACTATGCGGGGTTGGGCGAGAACTTTCAAACTTTGTTTCCTGGGACCTTCGACTTTTCAAGAAAACGTCTTTTAAAATCACCATAATGAACCAAAAATACCTGATGGTTGGCAATAAAAACAAGGAAGGCATTTATCTTCATCTTTAATTCCTCCACAATAATGACCACATGGGAGAATTTTTTCACAAGCATACTGAGCAAGGGTATTACATTCTGGATAGTCACAGACACCAATTAGATACTAAAATATTTGCATGAAAAAATTTTCCAAAGCTTGCTCACTTCAGATTCAGATTTTAGCATGTTTCCACAGAAACGACATTTGCCTATATTTATCGGTTGAGATAGTTGTTGGTTAGAGCTAGAATATGGAAAACTTGTAGCTGGACCTAAATCGGCTGTTATTTCAACCATGCCATTAAGTTTTGAAGCATTAAATAGGATCTAAATGAAAAATTGCATGATGTATAATGCTATAATTCTTACCAGCAAGTTATTGATTCTTAATCGTGTACAGCCCTCATGGATATCCAACTTTGGGCATAAATTTGATGAACCAATAAGACGTCCTTGATGGTTTCTAAACTCAAATTTTTAATAAGTTATTCAGCATAAAATTTCCTTTATAAATACTATGGCGGGATTTATACTTCCGTCGCGTCACAGCGCGACAATGCATTTTTGTGTCGTGCGACGTGTCACTAGTACTTAGTTTGAAAAGGCGTTTATCCATCAACAAGCCTTGGTGGTGCAGTGACAAAGCAGCGGCTTTTTGATCACATGGTCGCGGGTTCGAATCTCACTTGGAGCTAATTTTTGCCACTCGGTCTTGTGTCGTGTCATGCGACGTCGCAGGCTGTCGTGCAACACGTCGTGTGACGCAACTATAAACGATATAAGCAAAATTGTTCGCCCTATAGTTGCTCTGCGCGTCGCGCGACACGTTGTTCCGCCAACATGCATCCCTGCGTGGTCGTGTTGGGGGGAAAACAAGCTCAGTATATACTGAGCTTGATTTTACCTCGGAGAGTGCTGCTCTGAGCTCAGGAGTGCCGCTCTGAGTCACTCTCGGAGAAATCGCGAGCACGGTAGCGCTCGACTCCCGGCACTCTATGTAATAAAACATTTACTTTTTCTTTTTATTCAAATGTAAAATAGTAAAGCATTCTCTGCATAGATCAATTTCGCACAATTCACACCGATATTGAGCCAAAGTATGCCCATCATCATGGTTTTCACAAAGACGATCCGGTTCTTTACTTCGACGAGACTGAAAAAGCAATAGTCAAATAAATTTTTACTGATTTTACCTTTAAACTTCTCCATGTTGGTGACAATTCAATCCAAGATACATCGTTGATCATTCCAAGCGCGGCAACGGCTAGCCAAAATTGCAATGTTTTCAAGCACAAAGCTGTTCGAGAAGTAAAGCTCATGCTTGATTGCGTAGAAGCCGAAGTCGATGCTACTGACTCACTACTCAATGATGAAGTTGCAAAAACTTTTGCCAAGTTCATAACAGTGTTAGCTAACTCAGTTCTTATAGCAAAAGCCCATTGATCACTTATTGCTCCAGATGTGAGTGTATTAATCAAGTTGATCAACAAATGACCAGATTCGGGGCTAGCTAGTTTTTCATTTCTCCAGTGTTGGGGTAAATCCATAGCATTTGTCTAAATTTTTAGGTATAATTGAGAAAAATTGATGTATGACTACTTCCATATTTTGAGTCGATATTTTTCTTGATATTCTATCTTTCACTTGAAGTGATACTGTTTTGCTTACGGCTGCTAATATGTTTATAACAAATTGCGAACAATCTATAGAAGATGGTCGAAAATGTTTTAATAAGCATCCGATTGTTTCAATAACTTGATATTGGACAGCCTGAAAAATCATATTTGTGATTTTACCAAAGAAGATTTTCTGTGATATACTGTTTAACATAGGAATACTCCTTCAAATTTCAGGTATATTCTGTTATTTTAAGATATTCTGAGCAACAGTCAAAAATTTTTTTGAAAAAAAGTTGTCTAACCATAGAATATATCAGCTTTTATTCGCAAGCAAAATCAAATCGACTTATGTGGGATTCGAACCTGAGACTCATAGACTCGAATCTTGGAGCACTACCACTAGCCAAGTTCACGATAAAAACCGTGATTTTTAATTTTGCTTATAATTTAACATGAATTTTTTTATAACAGTATTTTTTTTTAATTTTTTGAATGTTGCTCAGAATAGTTTAAAATAACAGAATTTGAAGAAGTATTCCCGTGTTAAAAATATTTTTACTTCTGGAGAAAATAACAGTGACTCGCTAAGAACGACCAATAAACCATTTCGCATGGAAAAAACTTCTAATCCTTTTCGAAATTCACATATCTTAACCAACATTATCATTAAAGCGCATATATACGAATAATTTTTCTTGGAACGATCACGAAGGTTAGCAATCTCTCTGCAAATTACAACAATTAAATTTACAATTTCATATACAGAGTGGTCCACGACTTTTCGCTTCAATACACAATACGCTTTCCCTGAATCAAGGAAGTGTTTTTCGCATCGAAAATGCCAAATTCGGATTCCCCGCATGTTTTTATCCCTAGATTTCCAGAAAAAATTGTGGATAATCAGCCATGCTCTTTCAGAAGCATGACTGGTTTTAATTATCTTGTTTTGCATGGACCTCCCTGTACACACCTTTCCACTGCTGTAACCATTTGATAGCAAACATAAGATTGTAAAGGCTGAAGTTGTGTCCTACTAAACAACATCTCTAAAACCTGTTGTCTAAGAGTCCCATTATATTCTTCGGCAAATTCATCATTAAATGCCTAAAAACAACGCTACATTTGAAATGAGAGCTGGATCAATCTCACCTGAGCTGCTATAGCTTGAAATAGCATAAAAGCGTCCATTTGAGCGGTGCTGAATAAAAGTTGATGTGAAACAGATGGTTTTATCAAATTTTTATGTGGACTTCCTGGTGTAGCCGATGTTTTGTACCCATGTAAGGCTAATTGTCGTATTCGACAGCCTGCTTCATCGCCTTTAAGGAAAATTTGGATTGAATTTGTTCCTCGAACGCAGCATTTTATCCAGCCAACATAGTTCTAAAAGTTGACTTAAAAAAATCTGTGATGATAGAGCATAACTAAAAAATTGGGCAAAATGGATTCAATTATCTCAAAAACTAAAACAATTCAGAGGATACTGTAAAAACAAAAAATGCTCCATTTTTCATGAACTTTTCGAATAAATACAAAAATGGCAACTTTTTTCCTACTAGTTCTTTAAGTTTATGAAAGTTAAAAATCCAGCTCACTCGATCAATTGCGGCATTATATAGAGGTATTTTAGCTTGCGACTTTTCTATACATTTGATAGTGATTTGGTTAATTCTATAGCCTTCATCACGTATATTATCAATAAATATCGAAACCAACATTCCAATACAATTAGCAGGATCCCATGAAACCATGATTCTCCGAACACGATTTCTATCCTTAAAAAGAGTTTGTAAAACATGTCCAAATGTCCATATTTACCTCATCACCACTTTCCCAAAAAGTATCCAAAGATTCATCTATAAGAAAGTGCATCAAAGCCGCACGACTAGAACATTCAATTTTGGCAAAATTTGTTGTGTTTTCAAGATTTTTCACAGTAATTCTCTTATGACTTGAAGAATTTCTTCTTAATATGCGACCTCCTGATTCATGGCTTTCTTCTGCTCTACGCCAAACTATCGAAGACTCATTAAATACTGATGCAAAAGTTTCGGATGATGTATCGGACAATACAGCCCCAACAGTTGATAAAATGTTGCACATTGTAAGAAGGAGATTCTAAACATGTATTCGTTTTGGAAATTTGATGTAAACTTAGTTCTTTGTGGTTGGTCTCTCAAGACCCGTGCCCCCAGAACAGAACAAGGAGTCATCCAGAGGCTCGTTGTTTAGTTCCGGAACCAGATCCCGGAATCGGAAGTTCCGGGATCAGGGGAGGTAAACTACCAAAAATTTGATTACGTAATATCTGGATGATCCCCAAGGATTGCTGATCTAATAATCTCAAAATTTACCTGTTCGTGACTAGTCAGTTGAAAAGTCCATGCCCGAAAACACAGACATTTTAATTCAATATCCACTGAATTTGACTGTAATATCACAGCCAACGTGCTCAAAAAGTTATGCATATCTAGCACCATTTGCTTTGCCGAATCACCACTTAAAAATGCTATCCTCCAAGGATGTGGTAACAAACGGAGTTTTGTAGCAAACTTCAAATCCAATACTGGAACCGAATTTAGTGGAATATAAGAACTAAGTGCTTCAATATAATGCCATATAATATCATGAACACTATTTTCTGCAGTTACCATTTTTAATAGCCAATTCCAAACTCGAAAAGCGTAAGCAAATCTAACAGCTCTTGAAATTGCTACATAGAAGCATGTTCGAATAAAAGTTAAATCATGATTTTCAACAACAAAAAGCATGATGGGATGTTTAAAAATATTAGCTGTGTATGGTAAACCAGGCAGCTCATTCTGATGTATACCAATCGAAGTGCTTGGTAGTGATGATAAATTTGTTGCTCTAGTTGATTTTCTTGTCGTATGGGGTCGAAACATGTTAGCAGAAGCACTTAGGGAAGAAACACCATGTATGCTAACGATTTCACTTTGAGATCGATTTGTTAGGAAGCTTCCAGGGTCACTTAAATGTGAGTATTGTCGATAAATTGTAGGCTCTGTGTAGTCAACAATATCATCTTCTGAAGAATGGCCTTCATCATCAGGTTCCAATTTGTTCATCATTTGTTGAGACCCACTTGAAAACTGAGGATATAAATCAATGTTCAACCCTTCGTCAGCATTTGTTTTCTTGTCAGTTGACTTCAATTCTAATAAAAACATTGCATTTCTCTTCATTATAGTCTCTGGATGAAGCTTTTTTGATGCAGTTTTCATCCGAAATTCTCTCCAATGCTTTCCTCTAGCTTGTTGATGTTCATGTGATGTGTTCTTCAAATATTTATCCCTACAACTTGGACATAGCAAGTACCAAACGGCGTTTTCACGACCTCCATCTCCACAATTTCCACTCCAGCCAGTTGTATAGTTTCCAATGCTATTGTAACCATGTCCATTTGATGGGACACCACAGCCGGGATGCTTGATTCGCATATGGTGAGTTATAGGTTTAGGATAAAGTTCTTCACAAAGCTCACAAAGTTCATCTTGGTTATTTTCATTTGTTGTACCTAGAAAGAAGATATATGCTATAGCCGATTTAGAGATTCTGTTGTCTCAGAGTCGGCTAGCCGATCATGAGTTTCCAAAATCGGCTACCCGACTCTGAGACAGCTTAAAGGACCAGTCTAGTAATTTACAGCCATATGAAAAAAATGATATATTCGGAAATCATGAATAATTGAGCATTTTTTCTGTTTACGACATGTTCTGAATCGTTGTAGTTTTCGAGTTAATTGCGTTTGAAATTTTGAATTTGTGTACAAGCTCTTCGTTGTAATACACAAACAAAAAAGTTTGTGTATTACAACGAAGAG
>JAQGCP010002593.1:0-10178 GCA_034699885.1 Acrobeloides thornei | reverse complement strand
ATTTGACAGCGGGGCTTCGGAGCCTATACATTTTGAAATCAGCAACATTTTTCAATGGAAACATTGCCTGATTTGCACTAAAGTTTGAGTATTGACACGAAAATTTAAAATAACAAATCTCTCGACAAACGTGAATTCGGGATCTTTCAAAAAAACAACCTATAAAACATGATTTTTTTTCACTTTTTCGAATAACATCTGTTAAAAAAAGTTGTCAACAATAGCATTTTCATGTTTTTTTTGTTGAAAAAATAACTTTACCAACGTCTTCCTTACACATAAATACACATATGTTAAAATTTTTATCGAATTCGGACACAAGGGAGCGGATGGGGATCGAACGATAGTCCATTCGGCCCAAATTTGCTTATCTTGCCAGATCGGACAGAATGTCGATTTTGAATCTTGGGTCCAGTTTTTTTAGTTGGAGCTGAAACGGACTATACGCTTCTGCTCGTAAAACATGACAATGTACGACCAGTGATGTTTGATGCAAATTCCTGATTGAGCTTGAGATTATAGTCAGCTTACTCATGCTAAAATCTCCACAATATACCTCAAACTTACGATGTTTTCGATTTATTTCCCATGGGCGATTGCCGCACTTTAGAGAAAGGAGAAGCTAGATTAAACGTCGAGGAGGTTTTGTTTGATTTGAAAGCTCTGATAAAGCAGTTGGCCGAAATCTGCCATCAGATAAGGACGAACGCCGCTTTTTCCAATAACTAATGTCTCGGAATTCAACCGCGGGTTTTGTTTTTGCCTTTCAATAAGTAGTAGTAGTATATTTACTTCTAAATTTAAGCGGTTGAAATCAATTTTCCTACTTGTGATAACGTGCACAGTTTTCTGATAAAGTTATCAATTCCCGTCTACAAATTTATCACACTTACTAGGACTGATAGCCAGGCCTCTGACACTTATCATCTGTGCACACATTCTTCAACCTCGTATTTTCTATTATTATGTTATTGGGAAAATTTTGTCGTGTTATATGTGAAAGTTTTTTCAACAGTATGCGGGTCGAATAGCTCGAGAAGGAAACAAGCCGATCCTTCTAAATTCGATTGGGCTTGGGCTTAGGCTTAGGCTTAGGCTTAGGCTTAGGCTTAGGCTTAGGCTTAGGCTTGAGCTTAGGCTTAGACTTGGGCTTAGGCTTAGACTTGGGCTTAGGCTTAGACTTGGGCTTAGGCTTAGACTTGGGCTTAGGCTTAGACTTGGGCCTAGACTTAGGCTTAGACTTGGGCTTAGACTTAGGCTTGGGCTTAGACTTAGGCTTGGGCTTAGGCTTAGACTTAATCTTTTTTTAGTCTCTTTTTTAGGAAGTACGCACTAATCCTGATTTACACACATTCTTCAATCTCTCTTATTTTCTATTATTATATTATTGGAAAAATTTCGTCGTGTTACATGTGAAAGTTTTTTTCCAACTGTATGCAAGAGTCGAATAGCTCGAGAAGAAAACAAGCCAATCCTTCTAAATTCGGAAAAGAACTTGAGATCAAAGAAAAGACAACGCCCTCGTTAATGATGAATAACGAAAGTCCTCAAAAGGTACCGACGGAAATGAAAATGGAGACCGACGAGGTGTCAGCGTTTGAAGTTCCGGAATCAATGTCTGCTCCAAATCATCTTTCTAGCATGGTTGGAACTCTTCTTGGGCCTTTTCCAACAAGAAGAGCACGATCTTCTGATCCAGAGACATCTAGGTGTAAGGTAATATATTTTTCTTTCTTTTCACAGAGATGCTCTGCGAAGATTCCAAGAATATGCTGAGCTGAAAATTTTTTTTGTTTATTACAATTTTAGATGACCGATATTCAAGGTGGTCAAGTGGACTACTTTATGTTAAATGCTGATGGAAATTTTCTTAGCCAAGTTACAGCTGCAGAATCTATTCAATCATCAAATTGCACAATTTTTGAAAAAGGTTAGGGATTAGAAATGAATATTCGGAGCTACTAACACAATAAGGGGCCACCCACGTGAAAATTTTTGGAGTAAAAACATGCGGGGAATCCGAATTTGACATTTTCGAAGCGAAAAAACGTTTCCCTGATTCAGAATAGGTCTGTGTATTGAAACGAAAAGTCTCACAAATGCGATTTTTCGCTTCAATACACAGAACTTTCCTGAATTAGGAAAGATTTTTTGTCATTATAAAATTTCAAAGTGATCGGGAACATTAAGCCCACCTACTGGAGACGAAAAATGATAAGATGATGAATAAGCTTAAACACAAATTTGTCTTATCAGTGCGTTCCTTTTCCGCTAGAATGAAATCTCCAATAAGATCTTTTTGAAAAGATGAGTTTGTCTAGCTAAGCACAAAGATTTTTAGATTCGAATCTCTATTTGTACATAACAAAGCCGGTGAGCTCCATTGAAGAGCTTAAAGTCATTTTTCTTCCAATGTTTGGCAATATATTAGACCAAAGTACCATACAAATGGACATGATTAAAAGTATGTCTTTTAGGATAACTTTGAATAATGATGCTCAGGGTCGGCACGGATAGCGTCCGGATTGTGGGCTGTCGCGACAGATTCCAACTATTGAACGACAGCTGCAAGAAAAGATCACGTCCGGATTGTTGTAACAGCCAATTCGGATGTGATCTTTTCCAGCAGCTGTCATGATAAAGTTGGAGAGTCTGTCGCGACAGTCCACAATCCGGACGCGTAACATCTATTACGACGCTTCCAGACGCAACTGTTACGACCCTCAAAGTTACAAAAAGTGACAATCTTGAATCATTTGAATTTGCCTGAATATTGACACGAAAACCCTGAATTCTACTTTTTATATGCTTAATTATTATTAGGTGTATTTAAAAAACAAAGAAGGCATTCTTTCTAGCTCGACGAGACGAACAAAACG
Organism: Acrobeloides thornei; assembly: GCA_034699885.1. Lineage (NCBI taxonomy): Eukaryota > Metazoa > Nematoda > Chromadorea > Rhabditida > Cephalobidae > Acrobeloides > Acrobeloides thornei. The sequence goes on along the minus strand of JAQGCP010002593.1, from coordinate 7,299 downwards.
ACACCAAATTTATCCAATTTGGTAATTGTTTTGGGTTATTGAAACGAAAACCCTGATTCAGAGTTTTCGTGTCAATAACCCAAAACAATGATCAAATTGGATAAATTTGGTGTCGTTTTGTTCGTCTCGTCGAGTTATAAAGAATGCCGTCTTTGTTTTTTTTAAATACGCCCAATAATTAAGCGTATTTGAGAAAAAAAAGTAAAATTCAGGGTTTTCGTGTCAATAATCAGGCAAATTCAAACCATTTTAACAAAAATTATGAAATTGTCACTTTTTTCCACTTTGAGAATCACTATACTTTTGAATGGATAGCACGAAAAGCTTACTTGTGTATTTTATATGAATATTTAAGAGTTTAAATGCGATCGATGCCAAGTGAAATTTGCAAGCTCGAAAAAACTAGATGACCATCAAGCCTATTATTGTCCTGCTCCTAAAACAAATTGTGTTACCAGTGCCACGGCTCAGATAATCAATTCTACGCCTATTTTAGGTATAGAGGATGGGCCAAATTTTCGTAACGGAAGCGTTTTCTTAGACAACCCAAAAACAGCCGGTTTTTCGGCGAAAATTCGAATTTTAGTTCATTTTCGCTTCAATACACACTCCGATTCCCTGATTCAGGGAAGCGTTTTCAAGCTTCGGAAATGCACACAGTCGATTCCCTCCCCCTAGAAAAACAACAAAAAAATAGACAGCCGGTTTCCTGCGTTACGAAAATTTGGCCCACCCTGTAAATCTTGTTGTGCTTCCGTTATTTATCAAAAACGAAAACATGTACATATACTTCTTTATCTAACAAATCAGATCTACAACTAAAGTAACGGAATCTCTCTCTCTTCTCTTTCTCGCTTTTGGGTTTTCACATTTTCCTGATTGCGGTTTCCTGGCAGCCGCAAAACGCCGGTCATTTTTCTTTCTTCCTTCTTTTCAAGCTTATCTACGACCGCAATCTCCATTGCTTATCGCGAGAGACGATCGGTTTTTCCACGCGTTTTTTATGCACATTCTGACAGCTGTGCGTGTCCCTATGGTTTGGGTATTACCGCACTATAGTCGAAAAAAATTTTTTTGACTACCATGGAACTTTTTATTGAATCAGGCAATATGTACATTGAAACGAAAAGAAACGTGGATATAGCTTTTTTGATGCATCCCTGCGTGGTCGTATGGCGGAAAAATCGGGATTAGTACTAACTTGGCTTAGATTTGGGCTTTTTTAGCCCCTTTTTTTGCTTAGTTCCGGAACCGGAAGTCGGATCCCGGAACCGAAAGTTGGAACCGGAGATCGGAAGAAAAAACTTCCGACTTCCGGTTCCGATTTGGAAAATTTACACTAAATTGGAACTGGAAGTTGAAAGTTTTTACTTCCGATCTCAGGTTCCAGCTTTCGGGATCCTACTTCCGGTTCCGGAACTAAGCAACAGGCCCCTGGTACTAACAAATAACTAAAACATGAATCCCTATATATCTTTTTTATGCATCCCTGCGTGGTCGTATGGCGGGAAAAAAGGGTTAGTACTAACTTGGTTTAAGCTTAGTCTTGGGCTTAGGCTTTTTCTAGTCCCTTTTTTAGGGAATAGTAACTAATCCTAATTTTCCCACCATACGACCACGCAGGGATGCATAAAAAGCTATATAAGGATCCACTTATTAACTACTACTACTAGTTAGTACTAATTCTGTTTTTCCCATCATACGACCACGCAGGGATGTATAAAAAGCTATATAAAGACCCACCTACTAACTATTACTACTAGTTAGTACTAATCCTGATTTTCCCACTATACGACCACGCAGAGATGCATAAAAAAGCTATATAAGGATCTATTTTTCTTTTCGTTTCAATGTACACGTTGCCTGATTCAATAAAAAGTTCCGTGATAGCCAGAAAAATTTCGACTATATTAAAAAATCGGCTCTCGTACTTAAATATTTTAAAGGGCATAATCGATGATAAAACATTGAGAGAAGAATCTCACCGAATCAATCACCTGTACCATGAAGCGCTTGAATCGTTTGTAAAACTTCCTTTTGATATTGTTGCCGATCGCTGGCGCTTCAACGTTTTTGAAGAAAAGTTGAATAGTAAAAATTGGAGCAATAACTGGTGGGAATTGAGGTGAATATCTCTCTTTTCGATTACTCAAATTTCTACTTAGAGAAAAGTATCAAGGTGTTAAAGCACCAGACGGAGTCCAAGAGGCTGTTTATGATCCTGTTGCGTCTCCGTCTGTCGTCCAACAACTATCTCCAGCTACGCAACATTTTGTGGAGTATGTGGCACAATTCCAAATTCTCAAGGCTTTATGTAATTCAAATGAGGCTCACTTGGTACGTTTTTGGGCACTACAGTCAATTCTTCGTTTAATGACACCTTCGTTTAATGACAGCGACCACGCAGGGATGCCGGCGAGAAAATTTGGTATAGCAAGTCGATTTCTTTATATACCAAATTTTCCCGCCAGCATCTCTGTGTGTTCATTATGTCCCCCACCGGGTGTCATAAGACGGAGGTTTGACTGTATTACTTTTTTCACGTTTTTGGTTTTTCACGTTACTTTTTTCATGCTACTTTTTTCAGAAAATTTTAAAAAAAGTGAAAAAAGTAACGTAAAAATAAACATGAAAAAGTAATAGTGTCCATTGTCATAAAATTGTCTTCATCAAAAGTTTAGGATGAGGGCTGTATCCCAACTGAAACTGGAGTAAAACGACTAATTGAAACGATGAAGAAAGGTAGTGCCATTACATGGATTGAAGCTCTTGAACAGATCACTGGTTCTAGTATGTCTTGTGTGATACTTTTTGAATTAACACTTTTTAAATTTAGAAATGCTGGATGCGTCAGCACTCCTCGAATACTATGACCCTCTGATCAATTACCTACAAAACAGTAATGAACGTGATCAAGTCTACTTGGGGTGGGATGGCAGTGGAGAACGATTCGAAACGTGCGTCTCAGGTTTTGGTGCTAGAGTCAAACGAAAAAAATAGATCCTTATATAGCTTTTTTGATGGATCCCTGCGTGGTCGTATGACGGGAAAATCAGTCGGAAATTTAAAATAGAAAAAGTTAATAAATTGGCTCTAGTACCAAATTTGTTATTATGCTAAAAAACAAAATCTAATTTTTAGAGACGAAATCCCTACCCTACGATCCGAACAAACTGGAATGCGTGAACACTTCCCTAGCGAAGATCAAATTGCATTCCCAGGTATAGTTTCAGCAAGAGAGAAAAAACTGACCACGTGGCCAAATGGCTAGAACGCTGGACATGATTCTTATAGGCTCTGGTTCGAATCCCACCAGGAGCGAAGTTTTTTTTTAGCGAATCATAAAAAGTGGTGGGATTCGAACCAGCACCTATAAGAATCAATAATAATCATGTCCGGCGTTCTAGCCATTTAGACACGTGGGCACTTTTTTTCTTTTTTTTCGTCAGCACTTTTCTCTCTCTCGCTGAAACAGACTATAATTTGTATCCGATTTTTACAAAATTGATATTATCTTTTTAGGCCAAGATTGCACTAAAGGTCAAACGTGTCTTCTCGATTCCAATTGTAATGGCACAATTTGCGTGTGCAATGAAGGCATGTATACCTTACAAATTGCGGACACCTATAACTGTGTTCCGGGTAATCCAGCCGATGCGGGTTTTATTAACAAAGATAATGGTGGCGTTGTCATCGGTCTCTATCCGAACGAAAATGAAACTTCGACTTTCGTCTATGAAGAGAAGATGTCAACTACGCCACGAGCGAACAACCAAGCTTCAATAGGGTCAAAACCAGTTATGCTTATTTATTCATTTATTTTAGCTGTCCTTTTCTTTTTATAGTGTTGTTAAACAGGGTTGCCATTTTTACTTCGTTTGAAGTATTTTGCTTCAAATGGCACACATAAATGCTTCGAATAAGCTTCTAATAGCCCAATTTTGTAACTTTTTTGCTCAAAAATGTTGCCTCAATTTTGGGCACTAGGCCTTTTTTTACGGCAAAATTTTTAACTTTTGTGTTGGAAATGACCTCTCTATGGATAAATTTATGCGAGAAATTGATTTGCGAAAAATGTTCCTTTCAAAAAAATAGGGGAGAATGGCGAAAATTTGGCCTGGAAAGTTGATCCTTTAAAGTTATGGCGATTTTTATATTTCCGAAAAGATTCAGAAATCAGATTACTTCAAATGCAAAGTCCTCATGGCAACCCTGCTGTTAAATAATGTAAAGATATATTTAAGTAAAAGAAGTACTCAAATATGTGTATGTCTCGTTCCTTGCTACTGTTATTCTCATACCAGTTCAATCATTAGCGTAGACTTCCATGAATTGGAGGGGGTTCAGTTGGTCGGAAAAATTCAAAAAAGGAAAAATCAAAAATTTCCCTCACGCCAAAAATACTCATGTTTTTTCGGCCCTTCGGGCCAGGGATGTAAATAAATGGAAATACAAATAGAAACGTTTCTATTTCCTGCAATAGAAAATACAAATAGAGACATAACTATTGCAAGTAATAAAAATACAAATAGAAATCTGCGCTCAAGAAATCTTTCATAAATGTCTTCCAATTGAAAATCTTGCAAAGCATTAATGGCCATTTTAAAAAACTAAAAAAATTTAGCATACTTATCGAAAAAAGTAAACAGTATAAAAAAGTCCCCGGAGCACCTCGGGTAACGCGAAATGATGGGTTATCAAGCTTTTCATGCAAACATAACAATATCAACGTGTTTTTCGACTAAAAAACTATAATACAATGTTTTTTAGTCGATTTAAAAGAAAAATTTTTTTGAACGTTCGGGCCTCGATAAATGCGGCCCAATAAGTGAACTAGATAGCAATATTCAATGTTTATTTCATTAACATATTTGAGACATTTCACCGCGTATTTATCAGACTAAAATTTTATAAAATTCTTAAAACCCGATTCTAATAAAGAAAGACAAAATATACATTATCGATAAGCAACAACACATTTAAACAGAAGCATATCAAATAGAGATCCATTAAATTACAATGAGTCATCATTTGAGACGAAGATACAACAATCGATTTTTATAATTTGATATAGAGAACTTTAAACTCTTGAGAAACTACAGGGAAGGGGGGGGGACAAAAGTCCTCGCCAAGGAGGAAAAAGTCTAGACATTTCAAAAACGTGTTTTCTCAACAATTCTGGACAAGAAAACACCTTTTCAGCGTTTTTGACAATGTCAGGATTTTTGCCCCTTAGGCGAGGACTTTTTGCCCCCTTGGCAAGGACTTTTGCCCCTTAGGCGAAGACTTTTGCCCTTTAGCCGAGGACTTTTGCCCCTTGTATAAAGTATTATTATTATTGCAATCGATCTAGAGATTTAACCGACTCTGAGTCGATTAACCGATCTAGGGTCAACAGAGCCAAGATCATTGACTCTAGATCGGTGAACCGACTCATGGTCGATTAAATCTTTATATCGGTTGCAACGTATATAGGAAATATTATGCAGCATTCGAATTCAAGTGATTATGAAAATCTCTTATGACACCTGAAACATTTGAGATTCGAATTCTATCTGGAAATTGCGATAGGAGTTCTGGCAAATAATGGACAATGGTTTGCATGGCTAAGCGTTGCAACGAAGGAGGTCGAATCCAAATACGTTGAACGCGATTGGTTCGAACAGCAGAACGCCCATCACAGCATCCACCAAAGATATAAATACATCCCTCCTAAAAAGTATAACAATTAAATAACAATCAAAAATGAGAGATAAAAACATACAAAAGTAACCACAGCTGAATGGAAAAATACGCCATTTACTAGATTTGTATCAAGTTTAGTCCATTGTAAACTGGTTAAATTTATCTTCCATAAATCATTGAGAACAGTGTAAAATTGCTAAAAAATCAAGTAGACGCTAAAGGAATGCCACAAATGTCCTTATTAATAAGATTTGTCCTTATTTTGAGAGGCTAATTTCTTATTTTTTTAAACAAATTTAACTATAAAATCTTATTTTTTTTTACAATTTTATTAAAGAAGTCCTTATTTTTTAATCTATTTTTCAAAAAATGTCTTTATTTCCATTCTTCCGGACTTGGCATCCCTAATACGCTCTCTTAATGGAAAATTCATTCCTCAACAAATAATGGTTAGTAGAGGAAATTCGGCACTAGTTCAGATTAGAGGGGCAAAGTGATAGGAAAAAAATGTGGGAAATTTTTTTTCTAAAAGACACTTTAGGCCTAAAATTTAGCGGAGAATCAATTGCGCGCATTTCCGGAGCATGAAAACGCTTCCTTGAACCTGATTCAAGGAAAATTAGGATATGCATTAAAGTGAAAATGATCAAAAAAGCAGTTTTTCACTAAAAAACCGACTTTTCATACGTTTTCGAAAATGTTTGCAAACAATTTCTCGCATAGAAAAGCGTATGAAAAGTCGATTTTAAGTGAAAAACTGATTTTTTGATAACTTTCGCTTTAATGCACACCCTAATTTTCCCTGAATCAGGTTCAGGAAAGCGTTTTCATGCTCTGGGAATGCGCGCAATCGATTCTCCGCTAAATTTTAGGCCTAGAGTCTTTTTTTTAATTTCCCAAATTTTTTCCTGTCATTTTGCCCCCTAATCCGAACTAGTACCAGGAATTCTTATCCTCAAAAAATTTTCAAAATATAATTGATTTTTTTGGCCGCTAAATCGAAATAATTTCTTATAGGCCCCTTGGAATTTTACAAAAAAATTCCTATCACTTCCTTTTACACGTACACATGTAAAAAGGTTAAATTTTAATAACATTTTATGTTATGCTCACCGCTCCAATAAATTCTGCATCTGGGGGTTCATTGCAACCACCAATAATGTATACATCATCCTCATATCGGACAACGGCATGACATTTTCGTGGCTGAGGAAATCCATGTTTCAGATCTGGATTAGTTTGAATTTCAAGAAAGCGCTTTTCATTAATGTTATACGCGTTTAGCTAAAATAGTAGTTATACTTAAAAAAGGAAACAAAAGGAGCCTAAAAATTTTTTAAATTCTAAGAATTTTCAAAATTAACCTATAGGGGTAATTTTATGCGTTAATCCAAAAATTGTTTCAATCAAGTGAAAAAAAAAACAAAAAATACAAAAATTACCCCTATAGGGGTAATTTTGAAAAATTTTTAGAGTGGGCTTTTTCTGCATAGCTAGCTTCAAAAAAAGAAAAGGGATTTATGTATCAGGTGTCAATGGCCCAATTCCTAGCTTGGACCGTACGGTCAACCGTGAACCGTACGGCTCCCCGTGGCCCCGTAGGCCACCCGTACA
>JAQGCP010002592.1:0-10180 GCA_034699885.1 Acrobeloides thornei | reverse complement strand
TGTTCCATAACTTTTTAGATTTTGATTTTTGCAGGATCGTGTTCAACATAAAATTCTGGCTTAGAATATACCGCCACCATTTTCGGCCTTGTGAGTTGTTTTGTCGCTGATAACGGCCTCTGATAGCTGGGGGGTACCTGGGGTTATGAAAACCTAATTATTATAAAACCTTTATTCTTGCTAATATATTACAATTAAACCTCGACTCTCCGAGGGACCAGAGTGGGTTGTTTCGGGGTCCTTTATATACCCTAATCTTTATGTGACACATATGACATATCCGACATCTAAATGGCATATGTGACATATCGGACACTTCTAAATGACACATGTGACTGAGAATCTAATAATAGTCCTTGTTGCTCGACAACACAGAAGTGTTGAATTTTATTATAACATATATATTTATCTAACCACTCTATAAAACACTAAGACAATAAAAAATCCTATTATAACGCTAGCTAATTGAGCACTAGTAAAGCATGGAAGGAAACCACCACATTTGTACAAAGTTTCTATCACTTGTTTTATTGATAAAACATCGAAAAAATCTCGCCAATCATAGGTGTGCAAAAAAGCCCATTTATTTGTAACACATGCCTCACAAAAATTGCAATTAACATAGCACTCGACATGGCTTTCAAAGGCACTTTTTCGAAGATTGTCACAGTTGGTTTCTTTGTGCGTCTAAAGATGAGGTAACGTGATGAAATGACAAGCGTCTCATTTTGCATTCAAATGTTTGAGGGTTCGATCTTGCCGTGAGAAAAATTATTATACAGGATGCCCCAAAAAATGACAATTTTGCATTTTTTCAGAGTTTTTCAAATTTTTTAACTTTCACCGAAATAACCATATAGGTGTTTTATAGGCGAGGAATCGATGGCACGCATTGCCGAACCTTGAAAACCCTTCCCTGAAAATGATTAGCCTATTTTTGCAATATAGACGTCTCTTACCTGAATCAGGGAAGCGTTTCCAAGATTCGACAATGAGCGCAATCGATTTCTCGCATAGAAAAACCCCATATAGGGTTATTTTGGTGAAAATAAACTGGAAAAAATTGCGCAAAAATCACAAAATTGCCATTTGGGGGAGGGGCACCCTGTAAACATGTAAAAAGTCTTCCTCTTAACGGGATCGATCCTTAGACCGTATGGCTCAGTGGATAGTGTTTCAAGATAATAAAAAAAGCAACAATTCCAGGACAAATTTTATGGGGTTTCCTTTAACATCCTTTTTTGAATCAGACTAAAATTTTTGTACCCTGATGGAATCAACCCTGGCCATTTGGGTGCATTTGAGTCCTGACCAAATGAGACGTTTGCCACTACACCATTGGTGGTGAGCTTTTTTATTGGAGAGAAATGACCTATAGAACAAAAAACTAAAAATTCACTTTCAAATATTCATCGAGATAGTCAATAAGACATTTTCCGGTACAAGAGATAAAATTTTGTCCAATCTTGTCATACATTTGAAAGATGTCTAGAAAAATAATTTTTAGTATCGATCTTTGTTGTAAGACCCCTCATCCAAATTGGAGTGCATAACTATCTACGCGCAAGGGTTTAGAGGGGGATACCTACCAGCTGGTGGAGGAACAAAGGAAGAAGCCTAGCATTTTTGGAGGATATTTAGACAAGTTTGTGAAGGGGTCCTTTCAAAACTGGTATCGATCTTGTAGTATCCAGGCCCCCCACTTGTGCAAGTCGAGGAAGGGGTATTCAAGATCAAAAAATATGTCATTGCTGGAAACAATTTTTCAAAATAGATCTTGATTACCTTTTTCATTAAACCGACTACAATATTTGTATCCATATTTTAATAAATAACCATCTTTGCCACATTCTGCTTTATCCTCAAAACATTTGTAGGCTTCACAATCATCACAATTTTTGCCCAGAATTTTTGTCAAGCAAGTAAAAAATAACAAGAGTTTAATCATGAGGAATGTCTAAAAATGAGAAATCGATTTTTGATCATTTATTTAAAAAATCGATTTTTGGCCATTTTTTACAAAAATCAATTTTTCACCATTTTTCTCCAAAATCAATTTTTGGCTATTTCCTTCAAAAAATCAACTTTTACCCGATTTTTTTCTTCAAAAAATCGATTTTTGGCCACAAAAAATTAATTTTTTTCACCATTTTTCTCAAAAATAGATTCTGCAGAATGGACAACACGCTTCTGGACCCCATTTTTGAGGGGAGGGTCACATCGATTTTACCATTTTTCTCAAAAATCGATTTTTGGCTATTTTTCCTTCAAAAGGGGTCACAAAACATTTAATTTCGAATGCCTTATGTAGCCCTCTTACTTCATGCCTTATGTTTTTTAAAACAATGTCATAACTTTTGCCCACTCCACCAATTTTTGTTCAGTTAAAATTTTTAGTTGATAATATTAAAAAACCAGATTTTTTCGAATTTCAAATTTTCTCTCCAAAAAATACATCACACAGAAAACAAATATCTTTGAGCGACACTCATGACATGAACTTGAGCAAAAAATCAATAAATAATACACAAACGTTTTTTGCTCAAGAATAATTGTTGCTAAAGAACAATTGAAAAGAGCCGAAAATTAGATAAATCAAGGCAACAAAATTTAATCTTTTTATCATTTTTTTGTAACCATTAGATTTTTAAATTTTCTTGATAAAATCGAAACGATAACATGAATTTTTATTTTCATAGCAATGCCATTAATTTGAATTTTTATAGATGAATGAAAGATAACTACAAGGTAACTTCAACATGCCAATTTGGTATAAAAAATTTTTTTAATTTTTAAATTATTTTTTTCTAGCTCATCATGGTGGTTACCTATTTCAGCACTATGTGTAATTTTGGTTGGAATTTTTGTCTCTCGACTATCTGGCGATTTTAAAGCGGAAATTTTTATGTAAGGAATTTTTAAAGTTTCTACAAAAAAATTTTTAGCTAAAATTTAATTCTCCAACCAATTTTTTACGAAAATTTTTAGTTGGCAAACCCCACCAAAATATGAAAATGAGCTGAGAAGGAACAAAGCTCTAGCAAATGAAGAAATTTTGATGAAAGGCGATATCGTGGGTCCCGAGTCGATTGTCGTAGAAGGGGAAATTTTTTATACTGGCACTATGGATGGAAAATTTTTGAGGGTCGAAAAAGATGGGTTGAAGAAAAAAATTCTCAAAACGAATTTGACTCCGTCAAGTTAGTTTTTATTTTAAGAAATTTTGAAAAAATTACAATTTTGAAAAGTATTTAATGTCAAACAAGACACTATTTTTCCTGATTTTCAGTAATTTTGGGGATCCGTCGACTGAACAAAAATTATTTTGTTGCTATTGATATGTTTAATGGAATTTTTATAGTCAATTTTGACACAGGTAAAAAGTTGTTTTGAAAATTTTTTTTTGAAAAACAATTTTTTAGGGGAAGTTAAGCTCCTTTTACAAACTGGTACCAATATAAATGGCTTTCAAATAAACATACCCAATGATTTGGATATTTTGGATGAAAACACGATATTTTTTAGTGATGTTAGCTCCAGATGGGACACTTCTCGCTTTAGCTATTGTGTTTTGGAGAGTAGTTTTACTGGAAGGTAAAGAGAATCAAAATTTGCATATTTCTGACTTGTGACAAGGACTGTCACCTTTTGTAACTTTTGCATAACTATTGTTTGTCACGACGAACAAATTATACAATTACCAAAATTCGCATATGAGCCTGTTCCTTCTGTGCCACCTCGATGTCTTGCTTCAGCTGTCGGTTGGGATATTTCCGCTTCGTTGGCAAGTATCATCATCTTTCCGAACATTGCTTCGAACGGCGAGCGCTTTATACTTCTATGGTATCTGCAGTTCTTCCTCATAGCTTGACTGAGTAGCGCCTAACGATGTTCGATTCTTTCTTGGATAGCTTCTCTTTCTTATCATTTCACGTGCACTTTTGAATCGTCGCGACCCTATCTTCGTATTTGTCCGCATTTGGAATAAGAATTTTCTTCTGATTCTCCATAAGCTTCGCGAATTGTTCGTTGAACTTTTCTTCCATTTTTGCTGAACTGAAAAAGAATTTTTTTAGCTTGAAAAATCAAAAAGAAATGCAAACATAAAAATGAAAAAAACTAATTTTTTCAAAAATTGGTACGTAAACTTTGAAATACTCATGATCGACTAGCCAATCTTGGGAACTCTTGATCGGCTAGCCGATCCTGAGTCAGTTGAATCTTAGATCGGCTACAGCATATAAATTCCAAAATTTTAGAGTGTACAAGTATCAAATTTCCACTCAAGAATTAGAACTTGTACTAGACAAAATATTTTGTGCTAATGGCATACAAATTCTACCTGATCGACAATCTTTTCTGGTCTCTGAAATGTGTGCTGCTAGAGTTACAAAGTAATATAAATTTTTCTATTTTTTGCTAGATATTGTAAACTCTGCAACATGGAGAGGCTCAAGAAAAATGAGCGCGCATGGCCTAATGGCTAGGACGCGGCCCATTTATGTTATATATTGGCGCGGGTTCGATCCCACCAGGGTCGAAATTTTTATTTTAGCGAATCATATAAAGTTGTAAAAGCAAACCCTCTTAACCTTACATGAAATTTTTTTGTCTATCATTAATTTTTGGAAAAAAATTTCTGCTCCATATGTCGCCGATTCAATCCCAATAGGATCATTTTGGGATCGAATTGTTTTTGCGTCATGAGATCGAACCCGCGCTAATAACACGAATGGCTAGCGACCTAACCATTAGTCCATGCGCTCCGAGCTTTTTTGTAATCTCGCTATACAGAGTTTACGACTATGTGGATTTTTAGATACTATTTTACTGGTCCACAAAAAGGTCATAGAGAGATTTTTGCCGATAATCTCCCTGGATATCCAGATAATATACGATTATCGAATATCGGGACTGTTTATGTACCGATGGGTGGTGTCAGGCACCCGGATATGAGTAATTATGTAGAAATATTGGGTCCATACCCATGGTTGAGAAGGATGATTATGCAGGTAGTGATTGAAAAATAAGAAATAGGGCATTCCCATCCAAAAAGAAAAAAGTTCATCATGAAACAACCAAAGCAAACCCCAAAAACGAAAAGGCCTATATTTTAGATCATTCCAGCCAAATGGCTAAATTCTTGGGTATACAATCAGCTATTTTCAATAAAATATGGACTTGTGTTAGAATATGCATTGAATGGTACCCTATTGAGGTCTTTGCATGATCCTTGTGGTGTGGCACATAAAATTTCGCAGGTGAATTTTAGTCTCCCTAATCCTATTACATTAAACGTGTAATGTCTATACAGGAGATCTCGGGAACGCTTGATTTAAACCCGGAATGTTGTTACAAAAGTTGTAGGGGACAATGAGAGAAGACGATTGACACCAAAATCGGACAAAATTTTTCCAATTGCCCCTTGGGTGACCAAGAAAAAATACATTTCAAGCTCAGTATATACTGAGCTTGATTTTCCCGCCAACACGATTTTCAGCCTCAGCATCTTCTCACTCACTTCACCCCTAGCGCGGAGTGTTCGGTTTTCCGGTTCTCCATGTAAAAAATCCCCTAAAAAATGGCATATTTTTTAACGGAGAGCGTCGCTCAGTAATGCCGCTCGGAGAAATCGCGAACGCTCGGCTCCCGGTACTCGAAAATAACTCAAAATGTGCCTCAAAAATTTTCATTTTTCGAGAAAATCCGATTTTTTTAGGTCACTGATGATGGCACAAATTTGTATCTTGGAAGTTTTGAAAACGACTTCATTGTCAAAGTGAATAAGACGGAAATGGAAAGAAAGCTTCAGACGAAAGAAGACACTACTTTGTAATAAATTTGACGGTTACAATTGTGCTATTCAAGGTCTTTAGTTACTTGTGTATATAAACTTTATTTAAAAAGTTTGCAAAGCCATATGCAGGGTAGCGCAAAAAGTGCACTTTTGTGATTTTTTGGAACGAAATTTATTTTTCTAAAATGACCCATATGGTGTAATTTTATGCGAGAAATCAATTGCACACGTTTTCGAAGCATAAAAAGCGATTCCCTAATGCATTATCGCATAAAATTACCCCTAGAAAAGTGATTTCAAGATAAAAAAAGCGAAAAATGATAATTTTCAAGATCCCAATTTTTCTTGAGGCCGTCCTTTAAGAAATGTCATTTTTAAAAATTGTTTTAGGTCACGATTCCTAAATAGTATCAAAATATCGCGTGATAGCTTAAGCAACAAAAATGTGACAATATAAAGTATAAAAATACATCATAATACCAAACCACTAGAAATAAAATAAAAATTTATTTAACGAATAAACAAACTATCATATTTTTAATAAACAAAAAAATCACGAATTTTATACAATAAAATGAACAAAATAATAAACCCGTACAATAAAGATATTTTTCAAAAATTTATACGTCTTTAACTGCGATCAACAAAATTCCAATAGTCGCTTTCATAGCCTTCGGTACAATGGTTGAGCAGGAGGAGACGACGTGCGCCAACGTAGTTAGTCTTATCAAGGACCTGAAAAATTGAAAATATAGTATTTGTGAAATTAAAAAAAGGGTCCAAAATCGATTTTTGAAAATATCAGTAAAATAATGATTTTTGAACATAAAATGGGTTCAAATTTGAATATATAAAAAATTTTTGATCAAAATCAAGTTTTGATAAAAAAATCTGTTGAAATTTCAATACCTCGCATTTGAAATTCGCTAATTTTCCCTTCAAATTGCCATTTTCTTCCTTCAAATCGCTCAAATCCTTCTCCAACAACCCACTCAGCGTCTCGGTGGCCAGTTCTAAATCGCTTTGGTTCGTCTCGAACATTTCGACTTGGTTGCTCTTTTCCAAATAATAGGCGAACCCGTACGTGTACATCAAAGTGCGGCGGCATTGATTAAGTACTTTCACGGCTTCTAACATAAAGCATGTCTCGATGAAAGAAAATCCTTGGTCTTGGAGAAATTTCATTTGTCTCTGGACTTCGCCTTTGAGCTAAAAAATACAAAATTGAACAAATTTTTGGTCTCAAAAATATATAAAATATCGATTTTTCAGCTCAAAAATTGCTGCTTTAACCAACTTTTGACCCATTATTAAACTCAAAAATCGATTTTTGATCGATTTAAAGAATTATATATCATTATTGAGCTCAAAAACAATTTTTGAACTAATTTGTAAACATAAAAATTAATTATAAGCACAAAATTAAAACATATAAACCAAAAATCAATTACCTTATCTTCCAATTTAAGAGAATTTTGATGGTTGATAAATCGGTTATAATAATGTAGATATCGCTCCACGGCGGCGCGTCCTTGATGTTTTAAATCCTTGGAATCATTTTCGTTATAACGGTTGCAATTGTAGTTCCCATTGATATGTAGTTTCCAATCTTTTAAACAAATCCAACAAAATTCGTAGTTGCATTTTCGGCATGTCATGTGATTACAGCCGCCGTTCTTTTCGATCGCTGCCTAAAGATGGAGTTGTATAAGTAGCTAAGAATTCGAATTTTTGAGACAGAAAATTGGCTAACCATGAATTTTTGAGTTGAAAATTAAGCAAGGATGAAATGTTGAGATCAAAGGATGAGGAAAAATCAATTTTTTACTTGAATATTAACCGAATATCAAATTTTAAAACCAAAACTTGATAAATATCAATTTTTGTGCTCAAAACCTGTGAAAAATCAACCAAGGATAAAATTTTGTGCTCAAAATTTGATTTAAAAAAAAAATCAATTTTGGAGTTGAAAATTTAAATAATGATAACATTTTGAACTCAAAACCAATGAAAAATCGAATTTTGAGCCTAGAATTCATTATAAAATCGAATTTTAAGCTCAAAATTCGAATATTGTGTATAACATTCGGCAAAAATAAATTTTAAAGCCATGAATTGCATACGTTGCATTTTGAACAGTCCTTTGTATAAGCATTAAGCCACAGATAAGTTCCTTTATCATCGTCCACTTGTTTAAGCCATTTCTTATCCAGCTCGCATTTCATCGGCTCATGCCATTCCAATCCACAACTAAAGCAAAAGATCATCTTGCACTCACATTCAATACCATTGTCGAAAACTGGAACGCCTTCTAGCAGCTTCACAATTCGGCCACATTCCTTGCCGGGGCACCAACGCATTAGGCGATTGCTCTAAAAAAAATTTGGAATTACGAATTTTTGTGCTCAAAATTCTGTTTAACTCTATTTTCTGTTAATTTTAACATGCAAAATCAATTTTGACATATCATTGTCTTAAAAAATCACACCTCCACAAAGCTGCGAATAATAAGATTGTCATAGGCTTTTACAGTCGCATCTTTTTCCATCAATTCCCGTGCCACTTCGTCTGACAAAACTATATTGCACTTATACTGTGGGCATGTTACATAAGGCAACGCCTGCGACTTGACTTGCTCTTCCAAATAACTATTCCAGCAGTTATAACAAAATTTATGGGCACATTCCAAGCTAGTAACACGAATTCGCTGATCACAAATACCGCAATCTTCGCCAAAATAATCGTCGATTTCAGTTAGAAGCTCGGGTTGGTTTTTCAAGTTAAACTTTTTGAAGAAAGCATCCAAGTTGCTAGAATCCTCTTCATAAAACCTGGAAATGAGTAAAAAATTAGTTCTCAAAAATAAACAAATATATTTGTACTCACAAATTGATGAAAAATCATCACCTTTGAATTTAAAAATCAATATTTAAAAAATCGATGTTTAAGCTCAAAAATGAGTGATAACTCAAGTTTAAGCACAAAAATTAATGGAGAATCGATTTTCGTACTCAAAAATAAAAAATAGTAGCACAAATTTTCAACTAAATTTTGACCTCAAAAATAGATTTTAAGCAGGGTTTCCAGGAGCTGATTTTGAGGTGCCAAATATGAGAAATAAAAAATTTGCTAATTTCTCAGAAAATTACTGATTTTTGGATGAATAGCTCAGGGACCAATAATTGACCAAAAATGGCATTTCGCTCAAAAATAAGGGCATTAAAGAGAAAAAATTTTCAAAAAAGGTCATATATAGCATGACGATTTTTTAGAATTGTCGCAAATTTAATTTTTTGTAGTCCCTAATTTTGAGTATAAAATTTAGCATAAAAAATCAATTTCCGGACATAACGAAGTTATAAATTTTCGTACTTTTCTAATAGTGCTTCATCAAACCACTTGTAATGGTGCAATAGAATTCGACAAATGGTCTCTGGATATCCCATAAACTCGCTACATTTTTTCGTAATTTGGTGCATTTCTGGAAGCAGATCTTGCGATGTCAACAACTACAAATCGAGAATAGAAAAAATGCAAAGACTTAAAAAAAGAATTTTGATATTTCGAAAGTTTTATGATCAATTTTTAATTTTGCTACATGTTCCCCCTTATAATTTTGCCCAAAATTTTTTCAATAATCATAATAGTCCCTCATAATGATTTTTCACCAAAAATCGTCAATTTTTGAGCAGCTTAAAAACAATCATTTAAAAAATTTCGCCTGGCGACCAGAAAAAAAATTTATTTCCACTCTCTTCTACCCCAGAAATTGGATCCTGGATATGCTACTTCCGCGAAAATTATCCAGAAAAAATAGTGACGCGAAAAATGTCGAAAATTGTCTGAAAAATTGAGTTTCAAAAAAATTTGGCCAAATTAGTCCTATTCCCTTGTTGTCCTTGTTTCATATGCTAGGGGGAAATCAGACTAAAACATTTTTTCCGGTTTTTAACTAATGATCACATCCTCTACGACACAGCGATGTATCGCTCACCTTGTAACGCTGCTTCACTTTTGTTCCATTCGGCTAAAAATCAATTTTAGAACAGAAAAATGAGGTGAAAGACTTACATTATTCAGTAAATCTTCCGAGGCTAAATCTTGAGGAAATTTAACGCCTTTTTCTGTTTTCCTAATTTTTGGAGGCGACGACATACTCTTTTCATTAACTTAAAGTAAAGCAATATCTCTAAAAAAGTATGCGTCAAGTAAATAAATGTGAAATAAAGATGTATCAAATTTATTAAACCCCTCTAAAATTTTTCTTAAAGGGGGGTGCAAATCATGGCCCTTTCCACACAAAAAATTTTTTTCTAAAAAGATCATTTTTAGGGATAAAATCATGCGAAAAATCGATTGCGCGCATCGCCGAAAATTAAAAAT
>JAQGCP010002591.1:0-10182 GCA_034699885.1 Acrobeloides thornei | reverse complement strand
TTCGGACTTGTCTTTCACCAATTGTTCCTTCGCCAAACAGCTCGTTAAGATCACGAAAAGCTTCTGCAGCTTTATGTTCTTTCTCGAAGTGATAGAGCATGATATGGCGTATATGGACATGATTTCGACGCGCATTATGATAGTACTAAACATGAGAGATAAAATCATAAGAAACAAATGGAAAGAAAAGCAAAGTTTGAGCAGTTTAAAATGATTTTTAAAAAACGGTCGTTAATTATGCATCAACCCAATAGTTTGAAGTGTAAAACTGAATTTATTCAGTTTTATATATAAAAAATTGACGTGTGTCAGTTTTACATATTAAAACTGACGCAATTTTATATAAGACTCAATTGATCACATGCAACCACAATAATGTGGTATAAATTCCATGGTGAAATGAATGGTGTATGCGCGGAAAAACAAATAGTGAGAAGCAAGGGTAACAAACAAGTGAGTCTTTTCCACAACTCTATACTTAGCTTATGATTACAAAATCTTTACAAAATGTACTCAGTTGAAAAATTGAAATGGCCCAAACTAGTGAAACTATTTATCAAATTGTCTAATTTATATAATAACTTTTTTTGAAATATATAAATTTATTGAAATTTGCCTTATTATGGCAAAAAAGTTTTTTCAAAAAGTTGGATATTCAAAAGTTTACAAAAATTTCAACCCTATCGGGGATCGAACCTGGCATCTACGTTCCAGAAAAAGTTTAGCATTTGGAGTTGAAATGGACTTTAGTAATCCATTATTACATTCGTCGATGGCGCAGTCGGTAGCGCACGGTTCGTCCGATCTGTCAAGTTAAGCACTTTGAGCAGGCCCAAATTTGAAAGCTAACAACGTGATTCTTTTTTTTTAATCAATTTTTGGTGAATTTTTAAAAAAAGATTGACATTTTTGGACATCAAGTGTGGCGCCCCGTTTTTAATCGGCTACTAGTGGCATCCTTGATGGCACAAAGGTGCACATGAATCTCCCTTACTAGCTCAATGTTAAAGTAACCATACCGATGGGTGTGCAGCTTCAGTGTGAATATAGTGTGATAGATTCATAATAATTACTTAATATTTATTAAAGGGTGAACCAAGGGTAGGGGATAGTAGTAAAATAGCATATACATAGCATTAGGAACTCACATCTACTAACTTAGAGAGACTCAAGCAGAAAGAGTACAAACTCCCTCGCTAGAACAAAGTTAGTTGACTCGCTTAGCTTATATACATACTAGCCCTTCGCAGGTCTTGAGGAAATCCCGAGAGAACGGCTGTTTGGCCACACGTTTTGTGGCTAAGCCAGCGACCGGAAGCGAAAGGATTGTTTTGTGAGTCATGAAATAGTAATTTTATGGTCGCTACACAGGAAAATTTTCTAGCGCATTTTAAAGCTTTAATTTAAAAGGTAATAATCCATTACTATAATTTTACAGTAATGAAATATCACCTTTTAATTAAATCTTTAAAATTCGCTAGAAATTTTTCCTGATGTCCAAAAATTTCAATCTTTTTTTAAGAGACGATATCTCGAAAGTTCAACTTCCTGCGGCACTAGGCAAACTGAGTATGTAATATGAAATTTGGAACCAAAATAAACACATTGGTGCATTTGAAATGGTGTGCAGACTGAAAAAGGATCCATTTTGGCCCCTATGAATGTTGGGCCTTATAGGGACCTATTAGGGTATTTTTTTCATTTTAGTATTTTGAGCATAATTCTTGATGGTTAAATTCAATTTCATGATTTTGGTGTCATTCTGAAGCTGAGAACGCGGGCTACAACTTTTATATTAAGTATATGGGGTCATTTTGTGGAAAAAGTTATCGAAAAATTAGGTTTTACAATGGAAAAACACAAAAATTCGGTCCCATGAGGGGCAAAAATGTAAAGATATGGCTCTATAAAAATTTTGTTCAAAGTTACAAATTCGTTTGGTAAAAAGTTCCACAACTTGCGTATCATATTGATTGAACTGGAGCGACCTAGACCAATTTCGTTGTCGGAATAACAAGTTCATTTTTTCTTTTTATAAATAACATTTTTTCAAAAAATATACAAAAATTCGCAATTTGTGAATTTTTGTATATTCAAACGAAAATCCGACATGAACTTAAACTTTTTTGTTGAAAATTTGGGAAGTAAAAACGTTAGTCAGTTCTCATTTTGAGCAGATTTGTGTTGCATTGAAATGTGAAACTGTGAAAATTGATTCATTTTCGAGTCATATAGACATGGCTTTTTTGTTGCAAAAAAGCATGAGGTCAATCAAACAAAAGAGCAAAAAAGAATGCGGAAATTAATTTTTTGCAAGCCATATTAAAAACACAATTCTTCAATCGATGGTCATCTTGCAAGGAAACTTTTTGGACTGAATAAATACGCCCCACGAACTTGAACCCGGTTTTGACTACATGGCAAAATTTTGCCACTGACTTTAAAACCCTACCAAAAATCGAAAATAAATCCGAAGGGGAGTAATAATCGGAGCTCGTTCTTAACAAAAAAATTTTTTTGAAAATTTTTGTAAAAAATACATTCCTAGGAGTAATTTTAAGCGAGAAATCGGTTGTGCGCATTCCCGAAGCATGAAAATGCTTTATTGATCTTGATTCAGGGAATGGAGTGGGTGTATTGAAGCGAAAATTAAACATTTTCGGATTGTTATGAGAAAACCATCGATTCTTAGGTTTTTTAAGGCGGGGAATCGATTGCGCGCACTCCCGAACTGTAAATCGCTTTCTTGACCATGTTTCAGGGCTGTAAATGCTTCCTTTAGTGATTTTATTCAAAATTTTGAATTTTTTCGTATTGTTTCTTTTGGGTTTTTGTTTTTTTCGATCCCTTCCCTGAATCAGGGTCAAGAAAGCGTTTTCACGTTTCAAAAGTGCGCGCAATCGATTCCCCGCCTAGAACAAACTAAGAATCGACGGTTTGCTCATAAAAATCCGAAAATGTTTGATTTTCGCTTCAATACACCCACCCCATTCCCTGAATCACGATCAATGAAGCATTTTCATGCTTCGGGAATGCGCGCAATCGATTTCTCGCATAAAATTACGCCTAGGAATGTATTTTTTACAAAAATTAAAAAAATTTTTTCGGGGAACGGGCTCCAATTGCCCCCCCCTTCGGATTTATTTTCGATTTTTGGTAGAGTTTTAAAGTCAGTAGCAAAATTTTGCCATGTAGACAAAACCGGGTTAAGTTCGTGGGGCGTATTTGTTCCGTCCAAAAAGTTTCCTTATAAAATGACCATCGATTGAAGAATTGTGTTTTTAATATGGCTTGCAAAAAATTAATTTCCGCATTCTTTTTTGTTCTTTTGCTCTTTTGTTTCTGATTGAACTTATGCTTTTTTGCAACAAAAAACCATGCTGTCTATATGACTCGAAAATGAATCAATTTTTGGGTCTAAAAATCACAGTTTCATATTTAAACGCAACACAAATCTGCTAAAAATGAGAACTGACTAACGTTTTTACTTCCCAAATTTTCAACATGAAATTTGATGTTCGAATTTCGTTGGTTGTAATTTTTGCAAGTATTATTGTCATCGAATCCACCAGAATACGGCAAAGAATACAAATGAATAGAGAAGAACGCTATGCATATGGAGGATATAGTGAAGGTTAGAGTTAAAAAAAACGATATTGAGCTCGATTGCGCTCACTCTCAAACAGCGAAAACGCGTTCCTGAATCAGGGAAGGACAGTGTGTTGAAACGAAAACTTAAAATTGTTCAGATTTTTATCGGAAAATAGTCATTTTTAGAGTTTTTATGGACGAGGAATCGATTACGCACACTCTCAAACAGTGAAAACGCGTCCCTGAATCTGAATCAGGGAAGAGAACAGTGTATTGAAACGAAAATCTAAAATTACGCGCAATAGATTCCTCGCGTCCGAAAACCCCTAAAAAGTCGGTTTTTCGAAGAAAATATGAAGATTTTCGATTTTCGCTGTAATACACCAACCCCTTCCCTGAATCAAGGTCAGGCAATGGTTTTCAGGCTTCGAGAATGCACGCAATAGATTCCTCGCGCCCGAAAACTCCTAAAAAGTCGGTTTTCCGAAGAAAATATGAAGATTTTCGATTTTCGCTGTAATACACCAACCCCTTCCCTGCATCAGGATTAGACAATCCGTGGTAATCCCATTCGACTTGGAGGGCCTAATTTGATAGTGGAAGCCAACGGGCTTCACACATGTCCAGAAGACATGAAAGAGTTGGAAGACGAGTTCGGAGACATCCGAGATGGATCTTTAGTATGTTAATTTTAGATTTTCATTTCAGTACACTGTTCTCTTCCCTGATTCAGGGTCAGGGACGCGTTTTCACTGTTTGGGAGGCATTTGTGCTCGTCCTCTGCCCAGTCATCTCAAGGAGTTCAATTGACGTGAACGTTTCGGTCAACGAAATGAAGTGCTCTTCAATCTATGGCCACAAGTTGCAACTTTCCGAAAGACGTTTCTCCATTAACAAGCCTCGGTGGTGCAGTGACAAAGCAGCGGCTTATTAGTCACAGGTCGCGGGTTCGAATCCCGCTTAGGGCCAATTTTTTGCACATAGTAAAAATTAAAAATTTTTGCAAAATATGCGCAAAAAGCTTGTGCAAAAAATTTTGACTCCAAGGGGGATTCGAACCTGCAACCTTTGTGACCAATAAGCCGCTGCTTTGTCACTGTACCACCAAGACTTGTTGATCGAGAAACGTCTTTTCAAATTAAGTATTAGTATAGAAAAGGCTGAAAAATCTATATTTTCCCTGAATCGGGGTCAAGGAAGCATTTTCACGTTTCGGGAATGCGCGCAAATTTGACCCCTATATAGGCTATTTGGCAAAATTTTTTTTGAGAATAGTCCTTTTTTTCATTCTCCCTTTAAAGGGAGTGCAGATCGAGGTCCGATCTCGATCGGAAAAAATTTTTTAAATGAATTTCTAGGGGTAAAATAGCACAATGTACTCTAAAATTGCCTGAATCAGGGTCAGGAAAGCGATTTCACGTTCTGAAAATGTTTGCAGTCGATTTCCCGCTTAGAATTACCCCTAGAAAATCATTTTTTTACAACTTTTTTCAGACCTCAATTTGCATCCCTTTAACTCTTCCAAAACTTGAAACTACCAAGTCCGTAAATCGTTCAAAAAATTTTATACAATTTTTTAGAATCTAGTGAAAGCCAGTCTTCGTCATCATCATCATCATCTTCTTCTTCTTCAAGCCGCAGTGACGAATGCTCGAAAACGTTTTTAGAATCTTGTCCATCCGGAGAAAAATGTCAAATCTCAGAAGATGTCTTGGATGAATGCGCTGACAAATGTGAACGAACAAAGACTTTGTTAGAATCTTGTCCAGATGGGAAAAAGTGTCAGATATCGGAAGATGTTTTGAACAAGTGCAGCGACAAGTGCGATCGTACAAAAACACTGTTGAAGTCTTGTCCAGCTGGAGAAAAATGTCAAATATCGGAAGATGTTTTGAACACTTGTACTGACAAATGTAGTCGAACGAAGTATCTGTTAGAATCCTGCCCAGTTGGAGACAAATGTCAAATATCGGAAGATGTTTTGAACACTTGTGGTGACAAATGTAGTCGAACAAAGTATCTGTTACAATCCTGCCCAGTTGGAGACAAATGCCAAATATCAGAAGACGTCTTGAACACTTGTGGTGACAAATGTAGTCGAACAAAGTATCTGTTACAATCCTGCCCAGTTGGAGACAAATGTCAAATATCGCAAGATGTTTTGAACACTTGTGGTGACAAATGTAGTCGAGCAAAGACCTTGTTGGGGTCCTGCCTAGATGGAGACAAATGCCAAGCATCTCAAGACATTTTGGCCGGTTGCACTGATAAGTGCGATCGAACAAAAACCTTGTTAAATATGTGCACCAACAAGTGTACTATATGTAGTGCGCTATGCCCATCTGGAGGTGGGGGTGAGTAGAGCTTTTTGAAGTAGTCATTTACGTCTGTATATTTTAGGTTGCCCGGATGGTTGGACAACATTGTCTTCAAACAAGAAAAAATGCTTGAATTTCTTCCCAGCTAGAAAAAGTTTTGACGACGCAGATGCAGTTTGTAAAGGATTGAACTCGGCAGCCACTCAACTTATCATAGAAAACGCAGCTGAAAATGCCGCTGTTTTACGTAATTTTACTTATATCGCTTCTCAAAAATCATGAAAAAAGAATTTATATTTTTCGACTTGACATGAAATTATGTGGCAAAATCAATTTGCCAAAAATGGGGTTCTATGCGGAGGACACAACCCCCCCCCCAGAACCACAAATCATCCAAATATAACACTTATCAGATAATACAAAAACAATTTGACTCCGGCGGAAATTGGACCTGCGACCTACGGCGTGGAAAATTTGTTTTTCAAAAACTAATGAAAGGCAAAAGTTTTTCACGAAATTTTAAGGGGGGTCTGCGTTTATCACTTTTTATGATTCTTTAAAATAAGACTTTCGACCCTGGCGGGATCTAATCCGTATCTATATTATGAAAGTTCAGCGTCCTAGCCATTATGCTATGCTCCCCGGATTTTTTTCTCTTTCAGTGAAACAAGCTATAATATAAGTGAACAAGGAGGGTGATACTGAATCCTCAAATACGACTTGGTTGGGACTATACTTGAATATTTTTGACCAAAAATACGAATTGATTACTCATTTTTCTCGATTCGACGAATTGATGGAATGCAACACCCCCCCCCCCTCGTGCATGTATGGTTGTTAACGTGTGGACAGCATCTGTCGCTTTCTGAAACAGACTCAACTGTGTGTATTTTTAGAGTACATCCTACAAAAATTTGATTCGTGTGATAAGACTTGGATTGGTCTAAAGAAAAGTAATGGTGCGTGGAAATGGTACGATAACAACCCGAGTACATGGACGAATTGGGATGGTAGTTTTGCATAGTTTTTGAATAAATTTTTGAATAAGTTTTTTAGGCGCCCCAACGTCTGATAATAACCAGGGGTGTGCATACATGAAAAAAGATAATGGAAAATGGTTTAACACAGTGTGCACTGAACAACCTTGTTTCGTTTGTCAACTACTATTGACATAATTTTGTTTCATGTTATTTGGGCGGTGTGATACTTGCGGACGGACATATACGGACGGAAACTTGCGGACGGAGACTTGTGGACGGAAACTTGCGGACGAACATTTGCGGATGGAGACTTGCGGACGAAACGTTTGAAAAATTCAATTTTTCAAAAAATTGAATTTTTCAAACGTTTCGTCCGCAAGTATCCGTTCGCAAGTTTCCGTCCGCAAGTGTCCGTTCGCAAGTTTCCGTCCGCAAATGTCTCGTCCGCAAGTATCACACCGCCGTTATTTGTATAAATAAAGACAATTTTAGAAGAAATCAACTGGGAGGGGGGGGGGAGGGACCGAGCGCTGTCGCGCTCGGAAGGGAGAGGAAATTTTCTAATCCGATCGATAAGTTTCCGAGCGCCCTGAACTAGACCTTCGCTCTAATCCAAGTGCTTCCGAGTGCTTCCAGGTGCTTCCGAGTTCTTACTTCAACGCAAAAAAGTTTATTAAAATTTGAAATTTTTTTCAATTTTTAAAATATTTTTTGTTTTTTCAGAATTTTTCAAATTTTCAGAAATTTTTCGATTTTTAACAAATTTTTCAATTTTTAACGAATTTTTTAATTTTTGATGAATTTTTCGATTTTTGAGGAATTTTTCAGAATTTTTTATATATTTTTTACACATTTTTCAATTTTTAATGAATTTTTGATTTTGGACGAATTTTCAATTTTTAGTGAATTTTTCGATTTTTAACGAATTTTCAATTTTTTAAATGAATTTTTCGATTTTTTGCTGAGATATTCAATTTTCTTTGGGGGAAGAGGTTGTGCTGAATGACCTGTAGTTCTTGTCGCTATTTGAAAATAAAGAAATTCCATCTCAAGGCTCTGTAAACTTGGCAATTGATCGCATTTTCTATGGAATGTCTTTTTGATCTTGCACGGAGATAGTCACAAACACTTTACAATAAACCAAACTCTTACGGAAGCTTCAATACAAGCAAATGAACATAGACAGAATTGCATTGGACTTTCAGCAAGTATATCTCCACAGAACAATTTTTTATGTCTCGAAAAATTTCTCGCATAGAGAAACCTCTATACAGCTGATTTTCCGGCGAAAATCTGAATTTTTTGCATTTTTGTTTCAATAAATACACCGTTTTCCCTGAATCAGGTGTCAGAAAAGCATTTTTACGCTTTGGGAATGCGCGCAATCGATTCCTCGCACAAAATTACCCCTATATGGGTCCTTTTTAGAAAAAATTTTCCGGTCCAAAAATCATATAAAAAGTCGTAGAACTTTTCCATAGAAAACGTTTAACCCTTAGTGCTTACTTTTTCATTTTCCGGTAAAACAGAGATCTTGTTAAAAATGCTTCCCTGATTTACGGAAGGCCTGTATATTGAAGCGAAAAGTCGCAAAAATGAGATTTTGAATGCGATTTTCCAACTTTTCGCTTCAATACATAACTTTCCCTGAATCAGGGAAGTGTTTTTTCGCATTTTTGCGGAAAATTTTTTCATAGAAACTAAAATTGTAGACATCGCTGCTGCCCCAGATGAGTTACCAATACCTAATTTTATTTCTATTCCTAACTGGCCTAGCACACCTTAAAGCCGAATGTCCTCTGGGTACACCAGAAAAATGCAAATGTGGTAATGATGAGGGTAAATTTCGTGTCTTGTGCGAGAATGCTATCAATAGCAAAAATATCCAGGTAAATAATAGTAAACTTGGGAGCTACTACACAATAGGGGGGGGGGGCCATCCACGTGAAAAAAATTCAATAAATTTTTCTGAAAATGACCCCCCTAGGGTAAAAACATGGGGGAATCCGAATTTGACATTTTCAAAGCAAAAAAAGCTTTCCTGATCTAGGGAAGGCTTGTGTATTGAAGTGAAAATGCGATTTTTTTCAGCTTTTCGCTTCAATAAATAGGCCTTTCCTGAATCAGGGAAGCGTTTTTTCGCTTCGGAAATATCAAATTCGGATTTCCCGCATGTTTCCACCCCTAGAGGGGTCATTTCCAGAAAAAATTTTAGAAAATTTTTTCACTTGGTGCCCCCCTCCCTGTAGCTCCTAAACTTGTAACAAAATTCTAAATTAGAGCCTATTCACATCCATCATCAATGAAGTAATTGATCGTTTGAGTATTTCCTGCTCGGAGCCCCTGGAAATGGTGCCGCGATTGCCTGCAATGAATTTGAAGCGCTTAGAAATTGTGGGCTGTGGTATCGGCGCAGTGGATCAGCAAACGTTCGACGATCTTTCGGAAAATTTAGAAGCACTACATTTGATCAACAACTCTATGAAATCAATTCCGGTGTTCGGCCTCATGCCAAAGCTTGAGTCGTTGAATCTCGACCGTAATGAAGTAAGGTTGATTGATTCATCATAAAATGAAAAAGTTAAATCCAATCAGGGTCCGCGATAATCAACGCTATCTGTCTCATTTTTAGACGGAGTCCGGAAATCGTCTGGGGACGGGTTTGAATTTGCCTGAATATTGACACGAAAACCCTGAATCAGAGTTTTCGTTTGTAACACAAAACAATTATTAAATTGGATCAATTTGGATTCGTTTTGTTCGTCTCGTCGAGCTAAAAAATCGAATTTTAGCCAAAAAATAGAATTTTGGCCAAAGTTCGATTTGCCTGAACATTGACACAAAAATCCTGAATTTTACATTTTTCAAAATTACGCTTTTAATTACAATTATTCGGTGTATTTAAAAAACAAAGACGGCATTCTTTATAACTCGACGACGACGAACAAAACGACACCAAATTGATCCAATTTGATAATCGTTTTGGGGTTATTGACACGAAAACCCTGAATCAGAATTTTCGTTTCAATAACCCAAAACAATTTTCAAACTGGATAATTTTGGTGTCGTTTTGTTCGTCTCGTCGAGCTATAAACGAATGCTGTCTTTCTTTTTTAAATACACCCAATAATTAAGCGTATTTTAAAAAAATGTAAAATTCAAGGTTTTCGTGTCAATATTCAGGCAAATTCAAACTCGTTTCTGGACGATTGCCGGACGGAAATTTGTAAAAGTACGGCTGCGCCGAACACGCCGAACGGGGCATCAAATGGGGCGCCGAACAAGCCAAAGGG
>JAQGCP010002590.1:0-10183 GCA_034699885.1 Acrobeloides thornei | reverse complement strand
TGTAGCTAAGGGTAAAATGTGGAAAAATACAAAATTAAGCCAGAGAAATCGGGAGGATTTGATTTGAAAAATATTTTTTGAGGTCAAATTTTGTTCATGCTCACTTGGGTAGTCATTTGGCACAAGCTCCAAAACTTTTTTCCGGATTTTGAACCCCTGTCAATTTGGGTCACTAATCCGAACTAGTACCAAATATTTGTCTCTAAAAATAAACCAACCCCTATAAAAATCAACTCGTCGTATATAAGAAACATATTTGTTGGTCTCGGAAGAACGAGGTCGTTTTCTCAATTCCAATCAAAAAATGGGCTCGTTCGTGCGTCTTGCCTGGAGGAGAACAAAATTTATGGGCGAGTTGAAGGCCAAATCCGGACGTTTTTTCGCTCACCGTTTTGTTGCCTTATTCCAAAACGAATTTTTTCGTTTGAATTAATACAAAATTCCGCTTCGGCATTCGTCTTTGATGTATTTTTTATGGGTTTTATTTGAAGAATTTGTTCGGCGTGAAAAGTGACTTTTTGCTACTGTTTTTGAAGAAAAATTTCATTTTCGGAGTATCGTGAAGATGAATCAATGTCGGTGAGTAAATTAAAAAAGATAAACTGAGACGGAGCGCCTACGGCGCTCTCGGAGTCTTCGAGAGACGTCGGCTCCGAGCGATGACTCTTTTTTGCCTCGAGTACGACTTCGCCCCCGAGCGCGGCTTACTTACGGCTTTGTACCGAGTGCGGTTCGCATACGGCGTCGCTCCGAGCGCGGCTCGCCGTGCTTAAATTTTTTAAATTATTTAAAGAAGATTTGGTTTTTAAAATTTTTTACGATGTAATTTTTAATTTTTTTAATTTTAGCCAGTTTTTACTATCCATTAAATGTCACACTTACGTAAAACATGAAAAATTTTCCTTGAAGGGTACCCCTATGATTTTGGTGTCATTTTTCTTCTCTCACCGAGCCCTATCGATTGGTATAGGCCGTGACGGAATTGGACTTAAGGTGAGGGAGATAGCACAAACAGACAAACAGATAAATAGACAGACACACATAGCGCGTTTTATATATAAGGATTATCAGAAAATTTCAATTTTTGTAAAGCCCATTCAAATCCATAATTCAAAAAACTTTCTTAAAAGTGAATAAGGAGCAATCCCGTCCGATCTGGCAAGTTAAGCAACGTTAGGCACGCGGGTTCGATCCCGCTCGGAGCCAATTCTTTTTTGTTTTGTCCAATTGCCCACATGTCCCCCCCCCCTCCATCAAAATTGGAGGGGTTCGGGGGGAGGAAGTTGTATACGTATGGCCCAGGGTTTCTGTTCCCAGGACCAAGTCAAGATAAGACAAGTCAAAAGTCATGTCAAATTAGTTGAGTCAAGTCAATTTGAAACTTGTCATGCAGATATTGCTCGAAACTAAAACTTTTTTTGGACTCCCTAAAAATAATAATTTCTTAACTACTCTTTTATAGCAACTGCTAGACATCAAGTCAAAAAATACCTACATAAACCATCCAAAACTAAGTTAGCCATAAAATTTCTTCAAATACCTCAAAACTGCCATGGTGGAACTATACTCTATGGTTGCTCGCAAATTGTACGTGAAATTCAAAATATGAAACTGCTTTCTGAAAGTCCTAACATTGTGGATTTTTATGGATTATGTTTTCTGGATGGACAAGCCTTATTATGTATGGAATTAATGAATTTATCCTTAAGGGATTTGTATGAAATTGTACATAATAAGAAGAAAGTAGAGTTCCCGGAACAATTCGTGGGATATGTTTTTATAAAAGTTGTCGATGCTTTGAATTTTTGTAAATATAAAGGAGTTATTCATAGAGATATTAAACCAAGTAATATACTTGCTAAGTACAGGTATGTAGTTTTTATAAGCATGCATGTAGAGGGGATGATCTAGATTTTGGAACTATGCCAATAGCCGACAGGCAATTTTATTTTCAAATAACTCAAAAATACAAAATAAACGACGTCAAAGAAATATGTCAAAAATGAGCCCTATGCCGTCTTTTTTGGTCCAGAAAGCAAGTCTGCTGTGGGATTAAAAAGAAGGATATTTCTTGCTGCATTTTATTAGGATGGGCTTTTGTACGGCAGAGAAAGGAGAGGGAATGATAGAAATAGGCATTTTTCTTGTTGTATGCTAACAAGTTTTTTGCCCATAGGAGTGAAAAAATACTGGTGTCCGAGGAATGGAAAAGGATGTTCAGGAAAAATCCTTTTTGTTGTGGGAAGAAAGGAGACGAAAAAATTCAACACTTGAAGCATAATTCAAGAACGTTAAAAAATGCTTCAAGGTCGGCGAAGTAAACTGGGAAATGTTTTGAGACAAGTGATATTTTGACGTAAAAAGACTTCTTTCATGCTTAATAACATGATAACGAAAGAAAAAAATTTTTTTCGCAAAAACAAAAAAAAAATTTTTTTGAAATTTTTCTAAGTCCCAAAATTGGTCATTTTCTATGTTACACAAAAAATGAATATCTCGATGAAAACTTTATGAAATCGAAAAATTTCTTTTTCTAATACATTCTATAGAGCTTTAACTACATTTATAAAAAAGAAATTTGGTCGTACTTCGTTTTTTTATATTTTAAAACTGCGTTTGAATTCTCGCTTTTTCGCAAGCTCCCAAAGAGTGTTTAAATTTTTCCTGAAAGTCATTTTTCATAATTTTGGTGTCAAAAGATGCGCAAGAACCAAATAAATATATCTCCGTACGCTTTTTTCCGTTTATGGGTCAAGGGAGCGTTTCCAAGATTCGGCAATGCGCGCAATCGATTTATTATATATAAAACCCTCCTATATGGTTACTTTTGTAAATTTTTAAAAAAATTAGCATTTTTACATATTTCTACAACTATTTTTGAATTTTATTTTTGAGCCATCTTTTTTACGTGTAAAATTCCGATTGTAACAAATTCTCTCATCACATTAGACCATTACAGTGTTCAAATAAATGATAATACTTTTAACTAGCATTCTAACTTATTGTTAATGCAAATTTATCGCTTGCTTTATTATTATATAAAAGCTTTCAGGTGCATACTTAACAATCATTATAAGAATTATACTAAAATATTGCAAAGTAAATTTTTTTTAAAGAAATCTTAATACAGGGTGATCAACTAAAGCTCAATTTTGAGATTTTATTTTGCAGAAAAATTGCATTTTCTAGAGTAAAATGTTGTCTTTGTGCTAATTCTTTGTTTTTAATCACACGTGGGCGCGCGCCCTGGCATAAATTTCACAACCCACCCTGTCGTAGTGACAGGACTACGCCAGCATTTGGTTTGAATCATTCTGTATTTTAAGAGCGCTGTAGTCGCTTGGATTCCAGTTAATTTTTACAAATAGTTTTTTAGTGCCGGAAGTTTTGGTTCAGGTTTCTAACAAAGCCAAAATTGTTCATAAATCGATTTTTACCATAAAAGATCAGACTAACTTATCCGAATTGGTTGAATTAGCTCTAATTAAGTGGAAAATCTCTCAAAATTTTGTTGTTCAAAAATACAATAAAAAATTTGATGAATATGTTGATATAGATGAACATGAATATGAATCCATACTAATATTGGATGGAGAACGCTTTGAAGTCCGTTTAATGGAAGATGGAAAAGAAGAAGAGGTGTGTTTTATTTTTAACACTCGCTGGACAGTTTAGTTCAACTATTTTTATGCATTGTTACAAGTTATGCCTTTTAAAAATACTAAAAATTTTAAAAATTTCTTCTGCATCCAAATATATAGTTGTTCTAAACGGTCCTCGATCAGAAGTTTTTTAAGGTAGATAATTTCGAAGTGAATAAAATGGCTCCGCAACAAAAAACCATCAATATGCAACAAGGGTATTTTAAAATTATAAACGAAAAAGTATAAATTTAGAAAACCCAATCATACTCGCTTTGCTAAGCCAGAAGCTACCAGCGTTCAAAGCAGTAATGTGGATAAACTACTATCAAGCTCTTCTCCAACCTCATTTCAAGATTCTTCTGCACATTCATCAAATAGTGATGACAATGATGTTCCAATAGATGAAAGAAAAAATAATTCGTCGTTTCATGAAAATGCAGATCTTGATATAAAGTAAATATCTTATTGAGCAAAACATTTAAGGAAACAAGACGTTTATTTTGTTTTTGCGCGTTCAATTCATAAATTTATGAAGCGTTGATTTGAAAAAGTTAGAGCCGATTTTTCCTCTGGAGCCCACGATTTTTGACCCCACCTCGTCGGTTTTCCAAGTTTTTCTCGGGACCCTTAAAGTCTTTTCATTTATTTTAAAAAGCAATCGATAGAGGTATACTTGGGGCTCAATGGATTCCATTTTCATGTATAAAGACCGAGTTTTGACTTTTTTACGGCATTTTGAAGTTGGGAGTACCCCTCTTTTACGTACCCCTCCTTCCAGAGGGTGTATTTCAACCAAAACTCGCTCAAATTCACTCCAAATTGACTCAAATCGATCGGATTTGTGTTTTTTGCGAAAATTCCTTATAACACATTTTTGGCAAAATTTGAAATTTTCAAGACGGGGTTTATAGGTGAAATTGCACTGTGTTATATGTTTTATACACATTCTTCAAATTGCTGTAGAAAATCGAAAACAAAGTTTAAAAAAAACCGCTCGACAACCTTTTAGATCTAATGTTGTTCTTGCAAATAAAACAGGTTTAATCGGAAAAGCTTTTGATTTGCGTGGCGGAAGTTGGA
The DNA here is from genome assembly GCA_034699885.1 of Acrobeloides thornei. Lineage (NCBI taxonomy): Eukaryota > Metazoa > Nematoda > Chromadorea > Rhabditida > Cephalobidae > Acrobeloides > Acrobeloides thornei. The sequence continues at coordinate 5,459 of JAQGCP010002590.1, read as the reverse complement.
AATACGCATGAAACCCAAAAAACCATGAAAAAATCATAAAATGGGTTTAAAAAATAAAGTCAGACAATATACCCTTCAGTTTTATTTTATAAATTTAGTCTGACGACAGAGCTAAAAAATAAAAAAAGGAAGCCTTATGATTGATGATTTTCTTTGAAATTTAAAACACGGTTTCTGTAATAATCGACCATTGGAGTGCACAATTTTCAAAAAGTTCTCAGAATTGGTTTCTTGTATTAAAATCATAAATTATAAACCATTTCATGACTTGTTTATGAAAAAAATCACTAGGTCTAAGTATTGGGTTTGGCTGTACAGCAATTTTCTCTAAGACGCACATGGATGTCAACAAGGTGTCATTAAAACGGTCATATCTCGGGTTCTATAAGTCCTATCAGAAAAAAGTAGCCACATTTTGGATAGCTTAGATTCTGCGTTACAATTGTGTAGAAAACACCAAGAATTATTTCTTGATCAGAAAAAAGTTATAGAGCAAATCGCCAAAAAATGGAGGTATTTTTTAGTCCTTGAAAATAACTTTTTTGCCTCTATTTTTTTACAGGAAGGAGCTAGCTGTTTATTCTCCTCAGCTTTTAGTAGCTCTTTATTAGAGCTTTAAACTCGTGGTTGACCGATGGATATCGGATGTATAGTTGCCGAGAAAAACTACTAACAATGTAGGAGGTCAAAAATTGAAAATTCTTTAGATTAGCGAAGTTTGCCATAATTTATATATATTCGGAAAATTCATGAAAAATGGAGCATTTTTTGTTTTTACAGTAAATTCTAAATCATTATCGTTGTCGAGATAATCGCGATTGAAGTTGGCGATTTTTTGGAATTGGTTTAGAATTTGAATTCCCGCCACAAATTGAAAATCAGGGTTTTGGAAAACTTTTTGAAAATTGTGTACTCATGTGGTTGAAAATGGTCAATTCTTACAGAAATTGTGTTTTAAGCCGTCGGGGCGGTCGCCCACCCCCTTCCCTACACCACCGTTCACCCTCCCCCCAAATTGGGTGGTATTGTGGAGGTCCATGGACCCCACAAAATCCGAGAAATGAATAAATTTATCTAATGATCCCCTTAAGTTTTTGTCCAAAATTTTTGTAAATTGTCAAAATTCTTAATGGCCTCCATTGTGATTTTTATCAAAATTATCCAAATACTTATCAAATTTTGGTATCTTTACCCATATTTTTGATTGGATTATTTTCTGCAATTTCATTAAATGAAAAAATATGTGGACTCCCCCCCCCCAAACAAGTGGGCACATCCCAAAAATTTGTCCTAACTACGATCTTAGGGGAGGGTGTATTATTACACTGTGACAAAGGTTAGAAAACTGATAAAAAAGAAAGCGAACAAATTTGATCGGTTTCCTAACTCAATTTTAAACTTTGAAAATTTTAATAGAGAATCGATCCCAACAATTCCATTACAAGAACCTCCAGTTGTTAACATACTTGTTCTTGGCGAAACTGGTGTTGGAAAATCCACGTGGATTAACGCTATAGCTAATTATATGTATTTCGATACGCTCGATGAAGCTATGAAAGCGGAATTGTTTTGCCTAATTCCTTCCAAGTTTACCATAACCGATGAGAATTTTAAAACGCGTGATGTAACTATTGAACCACCTCCTACACAAAATGAAACTTTGAAAAATGAAGTTTTGAAAAAAGGACACTCAGCTACACAAGACCCAAAAATTTATACACTTGAAACAGCTACTCATTTTGTACGTATTATTGATACGCCTGGAATTGGTGACACAAGAGGTGTGGAGCAAGATCGAGCGAACTGCGATAAAATTTTGCGCCTCGTCTCACAAGTGTCCATCTTACATGGCATTTGTCTAATTTTCAAGCCGAATGATTCCAGGCTGACACCAAGCTTCCGCTACTGCATTAGTGAGCTTCTAATTAGACTCCATAAACATGCTGTTCAAAACATCGTCTTCTGTTTCACCAACGCACGGGGTACCTTTTATAAACCGGGTGAAATTATGAATCCATTAAAGGCATTCTTGGAAGAGCTCGAAAAGAACAACAAGATTTTAATCAGTCTGAATAAATCCACAATTTTCTGTTTGGATAACGAAGCATTTCGATTTTTATGCGCATACAAATCGAAAATGAACTTTAGCAAGAAAGATATTGAAGAGTTTTCCGAAAGCTGGCGCCGATCGGCTGAAGAAACAAAGCGTTTAATCAATCAAGTATTAACCGTCGACCCGCATGATGTTATAGAGAGCATCCAGTTGAATGAAGCCCGTGAAACAATTCTTACACTCACAAAACCACTGGCTGATATCGCTGAATTAATTGAAACAAACGTCAAAATTCAAAATGACCGTAAGAAGGAAATCGAGCAGACCAAAGCCGAACTAAGCCAGCTATCCAAAAATCTACAAATCCCACAAATTTATTTGGAAGTAGCCGAGCTTGGCTACCCAATGACTGTGTGCACGAGTGAAAATTGTTCCACGGTCCAGAAGATTTCTAATACTGATCAAATGCAAATTATTTATAAAACTATTTGCCATGATCATTGTTATTTAGAAGGAATTAAATTGGAGACTTTCCCACAGCCCCAATTGTTAAATTGTTGGGCTATGAATAAAGAAACAGAAGTTTGCCGAATTTGTGGTTGTGTTTGGAGCCTTCATACGCATATAAATTTCAAGCAAGTCAAGAAGACTAAAATGGTTGAAGACGAGAATATAAAAATTAAGATCAATAACAACGAAGATGCGCACCACATCAAAGAACAGATGATCGCCGAATGTGAGGAAAAAATCGAAAAATATAAAAATGAACAGGCAACTATTATAGACACATGTACTCGTTTTGGTTCCTTCTTAAAAGCAAACGCTATTTTGCCATATAATGATGCATTTGATGCCTATGTTCAACAGTGCATTAAAGAAGAAGAACGTTGTGTTGCGCAAGGCGCACCACAAGATAAGCTTGTTGCATTGAAACGTTTGTTAAGCGAGTACCGACAAGAAAAGGAAGTTCTTGAACGTTCCATGAAATCAAGTGGTGTGAAAGTTTCAGTTGAAGAAATTAAAAGTCTTCAACAAAAACTCTTTTCATTGGAATTTACTGGAGCGCAAATTAAAAAGCTTTTCGAAGCGAACCAGGAAGGACATCGCAAAAATGATAGCTATTTTGAAATGCATGTAAACCCGGCGAAATATTTTCATTCGAAGCAGAAAAGTGGTTGGAGCTTTGGAAGCATATTGACAAAAATGTTTACTGGCCATGGTAGTGAACAAAGTGTAAAACCAGTGAATTATAAGCAAAATAGTTCTTATCATATGAATGAAGGCAGAGTGAGTCGAAAGCAAGTGGCAAACATGCATCCATCGACTTCAATACTAAAATCAGAATCGAGCAAGCGACAAGATGAGTATGAGGTAAATAAAGCTCGTAATAAAACACGCTCAAGATCGGCAAATGCACGAGAATTTTATTAATAAATTTTCAAATGTACAACTGTTTCACATCATAAATGGGCAAGGGGGTAGACTGATAAACCGAAAAGCGACACGTTTGACGACTAAAAAGTATAAAAGCGATACGTTTGACGACTTTTTTTGGCCGGCCAAAAATAAGGGGAGCCCTTTGGTTTTTTGCTGCATATTTTTACCAAAAGCGACACGTTTGCCGAAATTTGACTCCCCCCTCCAGCGGCGACATGGGAGTGGGTCGATCCACCCCTTGCCCAAGTGAAGGGCATAGAAATTCGAGCAACAAAAATCGAAGTCTGAAAAATCGGAAACAGGAAAACATTTTTGTAAGATGTGAGAGTAATCTACGAATCCACTACGATAAATAAATAAAAACACTGAATGTTTAGGCCCAAAAACAGCAGGAGCAGCGTCTCCAACTACCAGAGCTCATCGAAAACAACAAAGAAGATTGACAAGAAACGAGTCAAGATATCATTCGGGTAAATTTTTTGAAGATAAAAATATATATGAAAAAATGTATTGTTAAGAAATTCGACAAGAAGCTGTTCAACAAGCATTGGCAGAATGGAAAATCGACAGTAAAACGCCAGCCAAATTGCCAGTACAGCCACTGAAGAGAAGGACACTACAGAAACGAGCTAACAAAGCAGAACTGTCTGGTGAGTTATCAGTTTTTGTTTAGGATATGAGCTAGTTGGATATGTTCGAAAAGAGAGAAATGGTCTTTTCTTCAATTTCTTCCTTTATATACTCAAAAGCCTTCTTTCTGCTCTTCTCTTGATTCAGGGAAACTGTATTGAAGCGAAAAGCCAGACATCATAAAATTCAAAAAATACGTCATTTTTCTTGCATAGATTCGAATGAAACGAAGCGAAGGGTTTTAAACGATACGAATAAAACTATTTCATTTCCAGACGGTGTCCGGAAATGGGTTAGAATTAGCCTATATATTGACACGAAAACCCTGAATTTGGTTTCGTTCCATTATGTCGTTTCATTCTTTCGTTCCATGGTTGGTATTTTTTTGCGCACAAGGCCTAGACTAGGCCTAAGCCTAGGCTTAGGCTTAAGCTTAGGCCTACGCCTAGGCTTAGACCTAAGCCTACTCCTAAGTCTAGGCTTAAGCCTAAGCCTAGGGTTAAGCTTAGACCTAAGCCTAGGCCTTGTGCGCAAAAAATATTTTCCTCGTTCCATCCTCTTCGTACCATTATTTTTTTCAAAAATGACCCTATTAGGGCTAATTTTACGCGAAGAATCGATTGCGCGCATTCCCGAAAATGCTTCCCTGATTCAGGGAATCGGAGTTTGATATTGAAGCGAAAATAAAAAAATTTAGATTTTTTGCCTGAAAATGATCTTTCTGGAAGTAATTTTATGCGGGGAATCGATTGCGCGCATTCCTGAAACTTGAAAACATTTCCTTGACCCTGATTCAGGGAAATAATTATAAAATTTGGATTTTCTTTTCATCACACAAATATTCCTCTGAATTAGGGTCAAGAACACATTTTGAAATTTCGGAAATGCATGCGATCGATTTCCCGCACAAAATTATCCCCAGATCATTTTCAGGCAGAAAATTTAAAATTTTTCGATTTTCGCTTCAATACATACGCCTATTTCCCTGAATCAGGGTCAGTGAAGAGTCTTCAAGCTTCGGAAATGCGCGCAATCGATTCCTCGCTAAAATTTGCCCTAATAGGGTTTTTTGAAAAAAAATTCGGTTCGAAAACAACATAAAAAATCGCACAAATTCCGGTTTTTGATACACCCTGTAATTATGCAACAAACAAAACTACAAATGCCTATTGTCAACATTTTCAAAAATCCACCAATGGTTGCTTCATTTTTTTTCAAGTCCAGTTGATTAATGTTCCCGTGTTCCGTCTCTGGTCTTCGTCTTTCGTGCTGAAATGAGGATGTCGCCCTCGTGTGTGTCTATTAAAACCCAAAGGTGATTGCAGGGAGCAGCGATTGT
>JAQGCP010002589.1:0-10186 GCA_034699885.1 Acrobeloides thornei | reverse complement strand
TCACCAGCTTCCCAACGCCACCTTGATTGTAAAAATCGGATTTAATTAAGGTACACTTTGTCCATTAAAACTTTTGGATAAAAAATGGCAATATGACCACATAGCCCATATCCATATCTCCGGAATTACGAAGGCTACGGGGCTACTTCCAACGGTAATTTTTACTTACTCACGGAGTATATAAATAAACATTTCAAGTCAAAGGCGGGCGAGAACTTTTCTGCAATATCGCCTGGGAGCTTCGAGTGTTCAAGAAAGTGTCTTTTAAATTTTTTCGTGAAAAATTGATTTTGTGTGTAAAATTGAATTTTTTTGGGTAAAATTTGTATTTTTTGTGAAAAATTCGAATTTTGTTTGAAAATTTGACTTTTTTTAATGAAAATTTTTTTGGTAAAAATTGAATTTTCTGCGAAAATTTGAATTTTTCGCTTGTATATATCCATTGTCAGACAACTTTTTTTCAAAAAATTTTTTTTGAAAGTTATTCAGCATAACTCAAAAGAACAGCGTACGTAGTACGCTGCGTGTTACGCTGGGCCACTGCTGAATTACAGCAACAATTCATGTTACACTACATGTTTATGGTAACACTTCATATTACAGCAAAATTTCATGTTACAGCAAGACTTGCAGGGCTGAAATTTTCTGAAATTTTCAAGGTTTTTATAGCCTGTGGGGTATTGTCAAGCAAATAATTCTCCTTAATAAGTTCGAAAACAGTGACAGACACGTGAGAAACAATATCCCGAAATTTTGAAGAAGTCTTCCCGTGTTAACAAGAAATCATTGAAAAAAGTCTAGTTTATATTTAAAAATTTTAAGAAAAATCTACAATGCACAAAGTTATGATGGAATATGAGATCATTAAAAAAACTACATACAATGTATACATCAATAATCTATTTTAAAAAAAGTACACTACAATTGTGCTGCTCAGAGTTACCAAAAGTGACAAGCATTTTGCTTTGCCAAACTCTTGCCTTGTACGGCCTCAAATATGCGAATTTTGGTCATGGTATAATTTGTTCATGGTAACAAAAAGGTAATAATCATGTGTCACCATGGTGCCCAAAATTCGCATATTCGATTCCGGTGACAAGACTTGTCATTTTTGTAACTTTATGACCAAAATTCGCATATTTTTGAGAAAATTCGCATATCAATTATGCGAATTTTGGTCACTACACCACAATATCCATGTAGTAGTATTCATATTGGTTGACCCATTTGAAGTCATTGAATTTGGAAATACTATATACTGCACTAGGGTCAAATACCCGTATTGTTGAGACCTAAATCTGTGTGAAAGCATGTGTGGTGTAAACTAGAGCTTGGAAATCGGATCCCGAAACGGTAATAACCGTTCCTTGTTGTGTATTACAACGAAAACATTGTGATAAATGTTTTCGTTGTAATACACAAACTTTTTAAAATTTTTTTGTGAAAAATCGATTTTTTAAACTTTTATAAAATGAATATTGTAGCTATATTTTATAACTAACAAGATGACACGAAAATTATTCAATTTGTAAATTGTTTTGGGTTATTGAAACGAAAACATGAATCGGAATTTTCGGCTTAGGCCGAAGCTAAACCTAAGCCTAAGCCTAAGCCTAGGCTTAGAGACTGGTCCTTAAACTTTTTTTATCATTTATCCATGCTCTAGTGTCATCAAAACATGCCTATTCCCGGATATCATAAACTGTTCGAAGCTGTTCGTCCAAGTGGTATCCTATGAACAAAAGCGGTTGGACCAGTGAAATTGGTTTGCGCCAACTCTGCAAAGCCGAGTGGTACGACTTTATCACCTTGTCTTGCGTCACCATTCTTTCTCTGCCCTATCTTTACAATTTCTTTGATGCTCGATCGAATCAGTCGTTGTGTCTAAAAGTATGTGTTGTTCAATAACTTAACACAGGAATGCTGTTTCAAAATTCCGGTTTATTTGAGTGTTTTGGACCATGCTTAACAACTTTTGCAAAGAATTTTTTGAAAAAAATGCTACGAGTACCAAATAAACCAGCTTCAAAATCAATCAATTCGATGTAGGTGGAATTCGAACCCTGTACTATTGGACTCGAAGTCGGGGGCACTACCAATGAGCTAAGCTCACGATAAAAATTGTATAGTACAAAAGAAAAAATTCATATTAAATTATAAGCAAAATTAAAAATCCGCGTTTTATCGTAAGCTTGGCTCAATGGTAGTGCTCCCGACTTATTCAGCATGATCCAAAACACTCAAATCAACCGGAATTTTGAAAGAGTATTAACACTGAGAATTCTTCCTTGATCCTGATTCAGGAAGGGATCTGTGTATTTCGTTTCAATACACCGATCCCTTCCCTGAATCAGGGCCAGGGAATCATTCTCAGGGTTCGCATATTTGAGAAAAGTGCTTTTTTTACTTTATAAAAGCTTTCTTTGCGTTCCGCTCGAGAACTTCGAGAGCTCCGTTCCGATGATTCCGCGCTGTTTTTTTCAGATCCTGGACGATATCTTGTAATCATTGTAAGTACTATTGGAAGAATTATGAGCCCTGGAAAACATAATTAAAATTGCAAATAAAATATACAGGGTGTTCCAAAAAACCGCCATCTGGTAATTTTGTGACGTCTGGGGATGTTTTCAACGGTTTTCGATGCGCGCAATCGAAAAACCCCTAACGAATAATTTTGGAAGAAATACTTTTTGAAAAAATGACCAAATGGCGGTTTTTTTGGAACACCCTGTATAAGAAAAACAACCATGGAACATTCCTAGTAGAACAACAATCACAATCGTCTTCAAGAATACTAGCGCCAAATAAGAGGGCTTGAAGATCAACGAAAACAATGCAACAATTGTCGACAGTCCCACTTGTACCATCGGCCAGCCAATTACGCTGAGTGCGTGTTCGATTCGCATGCGTGGATGCTGAAAGAAGAACTCCATTGGCTAACGGAACTAACACTTCACAAAGGGGACATGCACGAAGTGGCGCTTGAATTTTTCAACAAGTCCTATTTATTCTGAAAGAGAATAGAGGAGATAAAAAATATACACTACTAGATAAGTAAAAATGATTCCTTCAATCAAAAAGCAGTTTGGCTCAGTGGATTATTGCAGACGAATGATCTGACGGCCCAGGGTTCGACTCCCCTTGCTGTCAAAAAGTTTTTGCCCGAAAAATTGAATTTTTTGTGAAAAATAAAATTTTTACTCAAAAATCGAAAAATTGAATTTTTTTCCCTCCAATCAAAAAGCAGTTTGGCTCAGTGGATTGATGGCAGTCCAATGACCTGACAGTCCAAGGTTCGACTCTCCTTGCTGTCCAAAAGTTTTTGCCTTTTCTTAAAAATTTTTTATCTCCTCAAAATTAGAGTTATAGAGCTAATTTTGTTCTTGCTAAAAGGTTATCAGGTATGCTCTTTCAGAATATATAAAAAAAATTTCAAATTCAAGCGTCACTTCGTGCATGTCCCTTGTCAGTTCAACTTACCAACTCTGAAGATGTTTTATAATAATGGAAGCTAATGTGGGCGGTGAAATCAATGGAAAACCCGATGGCCATCAGCAACGCTGCCATGCTCAACGGGTCTAAGTCAACGCCCCACAGGGAAAGTAGGCCGAAAATGCCCCAGCTAATACTGAAAACTGAGAACACAGCGGTTATGATGCTCAGGGTGTGTGGGATAAAGAGCCAGCAGATTAATGCGGTACAGGCAATTGCCACGGCTACACTTCCATACAAGGTGCTATCGATCGACATCGTCTAAAAAATGAGACAAAATGCTTTCCTGATTCAGGGAAGGCATATTGTGTATTGAAGCGAAAAGTCGAAAAAATTTCACGAAAAAATAATATCACCATCGTGTTTTTCGCATAAAATTACCCCTAGGCAAAAATTTTCATCAATTTTGGACGATGCAAAAAGATTCGGCTCCGAGTGGGATTGAACCCGGGTCTTCAAACTCGAAGTCTGTGATGCTATCCACTAGGCTATGCAACTTTTTTAACAGACTTTAGTAGATTTATTTTTATTTTAAATTTGCCATACAGGATGCCCCCCAAAAAATGACACTTTTATGATTTTTGTGCGATTTTTTCAATTTTTTCAAAATTTTTTAATTGCCACCAAAATATAGCACGATTCCGAAAAGGTGTCAAAATTTTCAAAAATGCCACCAATCTACTCAGCTCGTCGAGCGCTTCAAAACGAGTACCATATCATGGGGTTTGGGGGATTTGGCCCATGGCCGAGTGGCTAAAGTAACAGGTTTACAGTTTATAGGGCTCGGGTTCGAGTCCCACTTTAAATTTAAAGTTGTCCAAATTCAAAAAATCATGCAAAAATCGATTTTTCCGCTGAAAAAATTCAAACAAGTTTGTGTATTACAACGAAAACATGAGTGCAAATTCAAATTTCAAGCTCAATTCTCTCAAAAACTACAACGATTTAGAACATGCCGTAAAAACAAAACATGCTCCATTTTTCATAAACTTTCTGAATAAACACAAAAAATGGCAACTTTTTTCTACCGGACTGGTCATTTTGGTTGATATTCGGAAAGTTCATGAAAAATGGAGTATTTTTTGTTTTTACAACAACCTCTGAATCGTTGTAGTTTTTGAGAGAATTGCGTATGAATTTAACGATTTTTGAAACTTTGTGTATTACAACGAAAACATGTACCTGATAGAATTTTTCCTCCTCCTTCAAATGCCTAAAAAGAAATTTAGAAAGGGAACGAATGGGACGAGCTAGAAAGTATCCTCGATGACATTGACGAGTCTAAAAAGAGCCGTGACGTGTCTAAACAAGAGCCACCATCGACACCGAAACCCATCAGCAGTAAGTCATCCTTATAGTTACGAATAACAGTTTAGGGGGTGGGAGCCTCCCACCCTGATACAGCCGCATGAGGCCCGAAAAATGAAAACGTACCGCAAGGGAAAATGAAAAACGTACCGTATGCGCTTGCGGCACGTTAAAAAAATTTGTGACGTGAAGCGCGTCGACCAAAAAAAAGTCGTCAAACGTACCGTAACCGCTCTGAACGACCATCCCCTTTATACACCTATGGTTTAGACGAACCAAACCCATGCGACGACCATGTCTGTGGTTGGGGTAAAGAATGCATTGTCGACAAGAAAGGTAGACCAACGTGTGAATGTATTAGCAAATGCCCAGAATTGGACGGTGATCCACTCGACAAGGTGAATTTAGCCTTCTTTTTCAGTGAGAGAGAAAAGACTGTCCACGTGGCCAAATGGCTAGAACGCTGGACATGATTATTATTGACTCTTATAGGTACTGGTTCGAATCCCACCAGGGGCGAAATTTTTTATTAGTTTTTTATGAAAATATTTTCTGCGCTGGTTCATTCACTGTCGGCTTGAAAACCAGCGAAATAGGGTGCAGAAAATTTTTTCACGAGAAACTAATGAAAGGCAAAAATTTTTCATGCATTTTTAAGGGGGGTTTGCTTTAACCACTTTTTATGATTCGCTAAAAAAAGATTTCACTCCTGATAGGATTTGAACCAGTGTCTATAAGAGTCAATAATAATCATATCCAGCGTTCTAGCCATTTGTCCATGTGGGCAGTTTTTCTCAAAAAACAGACTATAGTGCATAATCGATTTGTTCCAGGTATGCAGTAGCGGAAATGTGACTTTCCCATCGCTCTGTGAGCTCTACCGCCAGAGATGCTTCTGTAAACGTCGTGCAAAGGAATGCCAAGATATGAGCTATGGCAAGATCCATCTCGAATATCTAGGTGCTTGCAAACAACTAGATGAGTGTACTCCAGATCTCATGGCTCAATTCCCAGAGCGCATGTCTGACTGGCTCTTCCAAGTAGGACAATAGCATATATAGTCCATTTCGACCCAAAAAAGTCCGGATGGCCAAGTGGTCCAAGATACCATTCGTCCGATCTGGCAAGTTAAGCAACGTTGGGCCACGGTTCGATCAAAAATTTCAAAATTCGTCAAAAATTGAAAAATTTGTCAAAATCAAAATTATTTTCAAAAATTAAAAAATTTGTCAAAAATTGGAATTTTTGACGAATTTTTTAATTTTTGAAAGTTTTTTTTTGTTTGATTTTGACGATTTTTGACAAATTTTCGATTTTTGATAAATTTTTTGTATTTTGTCAAGAATTCCAAAATTCATCAAAATATAAAAAATTCATCAAAAATTGAAAAATTTGTCAAAAATTGTCAAAATCAAAAAATTTTTAAAAATTAAAAAATTCGTCAAAAATTCCAAAATTCATCAATTTTGCAATTTTTACAAATTTTTTAATTTTTGAAAATTTTTACCCTCGTGGGATCGAACTGACGGGAGCAACTTGCCAGATTGGACAGTCAGCGCATTGGACCACTTGGCCATCTGGATTTTTTTCGTTTGGGCATAAACGGACTATAATCTGGATGAAAAGTTTAGGTGATGAAAGAGCTCAAGAAACGCCGTGAACTCCACAACCTCGAATGGGAAGAACTATTGTCGGAGGCGGAGAACGACGACGAGAAGAAGCATGTCTACCCGGTAATCTGGAAGTTCTGTGATCTCGATGTGAAACCCCACGACAAGCATGTTTCCCACCACGAGCTGATCCCAATCACCGCACCAGTCATCCCGATGGAATCATGCATCAAGCCCTTCCTCGAGAACTGCGACGTCAACAAGGATGGCACTATCACCATCAAGGAATGGGGAAAATGCCTTGGTCTCAAAGAAGGTAAAAAGAAAAATGGGTATTTTTGTTTTAAAAAAATTGAATTTTTTAGGCGAAATTCAAGAACGCTGCTAAAATATTTTCATACGAATTTTTCAATTTTTCCCCCGGAAATACAGTATTGTTCGAAAATCTTTTTTTCAATCTCAGTTTGTGTTATTAACGTTTTATTCTTGAAATGAACATGATAAAACAGACCATGTAAAAAATGTGACAGGCTTTTTCATTTTTCTTTGACGTGGCCCAGGACTGCTTTATCATGTTTACAAACAATGATTTCTTGTCTTATTGTTCACTGCCTTATTTGTGCTGCCTTGTTTTCAATAAATTTATTTTGAGACATACAGGGTGATCCAGATGAATGAATATATAAAAAAACCGTATCAAAAAATCTTTTAACATTGATGAGAAATAGAAGTGTCAAAATTGAGAAAAAAAATGATAAAGAATTTAAGGTTGTGTGAAGAGGTGGTCTTAGTGGCGCAGTAGGTTGCGTGTTTGGCTGTTGCCTGATAGATCGCGGATTCGAAACCCAGCTTCATCAATTGGTTTTTGCCCAAAAAATGATGAGAAATCGAATTGTCAAAATTGAGAAAAAAAATGATGTCGTTTGTTTCAAAAAGAGATAAAAACCAAGCGACGAAGCTGGGTTTCGAACCCGCGACCTTTCGGGCAACAACCAAACACGCAACCTACTGCACCACTGAGGCCACCTCATCCCACAATCTTAAATTCTTTATCAATTTTGACAATTCTATTTCTCATCACTTTTGGGCAAAAACTAAGCGACGAAGCTAGGTATCGATAGACTAACTCCTTCCCTGAATCAGGGTCAGGCAATTTTTTTCATGCTCCAAAATTGAGCGCAATCGATTCCTCGAATCAAATTACCACCGGAAGATGATTTCTAGAAAAGAATCCAAAATACCCTGACAAGTGAGTCAGAAATAGGTATTCAAAGGAAAATCGCCTGAATCAGGGCCAGGCGATTTTTTCCATGATTCGAAAATGCGCGCAATCGATTCCTCGCATCAAATTACCCCCAGAAAACTACATACAAAAATTTTCCTTTAATTTATAAAAAAAATCGGACTCATTTCCAGACGAGGTCCGGAAGCGAGTTTGAATTTGCCTGAATATTGACACGAAAACCCTGAATCTTACATTTTTTAAAATACGCCTATTTATCGAGTGTATTTAAAAAACAAAGACGGCATTTTTTATAGCTCGACGAGACGAACAAAACGACACCAAATTTATCTAATTTGATAATTGTTTTGGGTTATTGAAACGAAAACTTTGATTCAGGGGTTTCGTTTCAATAACCCAAAACAATGGTCAAATTAGATAAATTTTGTGTCATTTTGTTCGTCTCGTCGAGCTATAATCTTTATACCGTCTTTGTTTTTTAAATACATCCAATAATTAAGTGTATTTAAAAAATGTAAAATTCAGGGTTTTCGTGTCAATGTTCAGGCAAATTCAAACACGTTCAGGCAAATTCAAAACAGCGTCCGGAGAATCGTCGTGAAATGCGTCTCACGACTGCTATCGCTCACCCTTCGTATACAATTCAAATGAAACCGTCATTAAAACGAAAATGTGTAAAGCGGATAATTCGGAATTGTTTTTCCTTGATACGCAGCTGTTGGCCGGCGTAGCAATGTCGACTTTATATGATTCTTGTTTCTTGTTATACATTCTTCTTTGCTACAATCTTGTGTTGTAATGTATGAGTTTTTTTAAGAGCCAATTATTTTTGATCGGCTAATAAAAATTGGCATAGTTTCAAGTTTGATAAGGTTGTATGGAATTTGCTCTTTGTAGCCAATGTAGTTTGCATAATAACCTAGAAACGAATCCTCTCTCCTCCGCATATACTATATTTTACGTATTTTGTATTACGAATATTTGATAACATCTGTGTCCACATGTGGCATACACAATAACGGGATGAACAAAACGACACTAAATTTATCCAATTTGATAATTGTTTTGGGTTATTGAGACTAAATCCCTGAATCAGAGTTTTCGTTTCAATAACCCAAAACAATTCTCAAATTGGATAAATTTGGTGTCGTTTTGTTCGTCTCGTCGAGCTATAAACGAATGCTGTAGTCTTTCTTTTTACACCCAAGGCATACACAATAATGAGATGGAACAACGGGACGAACAAGAACGGAAAATTTCTTGTCAAAATCGAAAAATTCGTTTTTTTCGTTTTTCATCGACTCACAAAAACCATCATCCCGTTCTTGTCTACGCCAAACTTTCTTCTCTGAATCAACCAAAAGTTGTGTATTGACGCGAAAATTTTAAAAATTTGTCCTTTTTTATCGACTTACGAAAACCATCTTGTGCCCCCACGTGTCCACTTTTGATAAGAGTTCAAATGTCATGCATAACTTACACAGGACTTGAATTTTAGATAGACTTGGGTTGAAGTACGGCTTACGCTTATTTTTCTTTAACAATCATCATTCTCAGCTCAATATGGATGTGATGAAAAACTTTGCCGCTGGTGGTGTCGGAGGTATTTGCACGGTTTTTATTGGACAGCCGTTTGATACGGTCAAAGTTCGTCTACAAACTATGCCCAGACCTCTGCCTGGTCAGCCTCCAATTTTCACGGGTGCTTTGGATTGCGTGAAACAAACCATAGCGAAAGAAGGATTCTTTGTAAGTGTATATTTAGACATATTTAAATGGACCATTCGACTCGGAAAAAAGTTGCCATAGTTAGCTCATATTCGGAAAGTTTATGAAAAATGGAATATTTTTTGTTTTTACGGTATGTTTTGAATCGTTGTAGTTTTTAAGATAATTGAGTGTGAAGTTTCGTCTGTGTATTACAACGAAAACATGAATGCAAATCCCTGAATCAATAAAAATCTGTATATTGAGAAGAAAATAATTCAAAAACTTTGAAGAAAGAGAGAAATAAATAAATATAGCATTTGTATAACTCGACGAGACGAATAAAATGACATCAAAATTATCCAATTTGAAAATTGTTTTGAGTTATTGAAACGAAAACCCTGATTCATGTTTTCGTTTCAATAACCCAAAACAATTTTCAAATTATATAATTTTGGTGTCATTTTGTTCGTCTCAACGAGTTAGATAAAACGCTCTAATTGAATTTTTATGTAAATTTTATCATCTTTGTGAAAATGGATTTTTTTAACATTTCGTTTCAATACAAATTCTTTAATCAAGAATTTAAACGGCGTCAATCCCTTCGCTTCAATACACAAAAACTTTCAAATTTTTTGTTTCGCAATTATCTCTTCAGGGTTAACGAACTAGAATTTACTTTCAACGCAAAAGTTGATCGTCCCAACTTGAACTTTCATTTAAAAAATTTTGTTCAAAACTGAACTGGTCCTTTAATCAAGTTATCATTATAAACTTTCATATTTTTTTAGCATGCGTAGGAGGCGAATGTCCCGATGGGTATATG
>JAQGCP010002588.1:0-10186 GCA_034699885.1 Acrobeloides thornei | reverse complement strand
AAATACACCCAATAATTAAGTGTATTTAAAAAATGTAAAATTCAGGGTTTTCGTGTCAATACTCCGACTAATTCAAAGGAGGTCGAGACGAATTCGAGATAGTGTCTTGAATTGCGAAGCCTCAGAATAGCCAACATGTAATTGAAATAAATTCACCCCAATTCTAGTGTCTCATATGCTGTACCACCTCAAGAAATTCTGTCAAAAGACTCGGTGACAGTTAGTGTAGACGCAGTCGTGTACTTCCGAACCTCAGATCCAATTGCATCTGTGAATAATGTTGATGATGCTATCTATTCAACTAAACTACTCGCACAGACAACCCTGAGAAATGCGTTGGGTATGAAAACCCTAACAGAAATGCTCACGGAACGAGAAGCGATTGCGCAATTGTGTGAAACAATTCTTGATGAAGGCACTGAACATTGGGGTGTCAAAGTGGAAAGAGTAGAAGTCAAGGACATTCGATTGCCTCAACAACTCACTCGAGCTATGGCGGCTGAAGCCGAGGCTGCTCGAGAAGCTCGTGCCAAAGTTGTTGCTGCTGAAGGTGAACAAAAGGTAGTTGATTTGGAATTTTCAATAAAAATTTAAGGAGCTAGTTCACTTTGCTGGATTCACTTATCGTGGTTCACAAGTTGAAAATGTTTTTTTCTTTTAAAATCAGCCGAAAACATTCTATTAGGGGTTTTTTAAGTCGAGAAACACATGGGTGATGTTATTTTTGTTCTTCAAGCCCACCATTTCGCGTTACTCGGGGTGCTCCAGGAAGACAATAAAAAATGATGGGCTTGAAGAACATGGCTTTTTGAAATTTTTCAGTATTTTTATAGATTTTAACGCAAAAATAACAACACCAATATGTTTCTCGAACTAAAAAACCCTAATAAGATGTTTTCGGCTGATTTTAAAGGAAAAAAAACATTTTCGACTTTTAGACCACGATAAGCGAATCCAAAGTGAACTAGCTCCCAATTTCAAATTTTAGGCCTCGAGAGCGCTAAAAGAAGCTGCTGATGTTATTCAATCTAACCCGGTCGCATTACAACTCCGCCATCTACAAGCTTTAAACAGCATCGCGTATGTTTTATTGACAAAAACTTATTTGCGTTTGAAATTTTAGTGCTGAGCACAACTCAACGATCGTCTTTCCGGTGCCCGTAGAAATGTTTGGAGCTTTTATGAAGAAAGATGAATAGAAAAAGCAAGACTTTTATATGTGTGTGTGTGATTTCTTTACAATGCCTGCCAAATTCTTAAAAATGGTTTTTGCTAAAATATACTAAATTTTCTCAATTTTATTGTTTTGCCAAATCTCTGGAATTGTGCCAAAAATTGTATATAGTGAATTTTTGTTTTCTTAAGTGCAATAAATATTTTTATTATAAGATAATGAGATAAATAAAACACACCCGTAGTCAATAACAACAATTTCATTTTACAAACAAATATAACATGCACGAATTTCAAAAGAGTTAAAATGGAATAAGTGAATAACTATGTAGAAAAAGTGCTTATTTTTCAATTGGATTAAATTCAAAATACTAAATGGCATACAGATCAATTTTGCTTTTTTGTGCAACATTTACATTTTTGCAAAAAAGGTACAGGGTGGGTCAAAAAAGTGGATTTACGTGATTTTTTGGGACCCGAAAACGTAATGTTCTAAAAATGACCCCTCTAGGGGTAATGTTATACGGGGAATCAATTGCGCACATACCCAAACCCATATATATCACTTTAAGGCTCGTAATTAAACAAAATTTATGGAGTAAAATTTCGAAAAATTTTAACCCCTAAAACCGATTTTTGGGTGTGATACAACGGTGTTATAAAAATCAAACGGTACGCAGCCCCAAGGAGCTGCGTGAACAAATAAAATACAGTACATAACAATTGCAATCAACAAATATAGAAAATAAAAATTGATGATTCATTGAAAAAGTGGATGAATTTTTCGAACATTCTTTCTTGGTGGAGGCAATTTGTTGTTTTCAACTGAAACCTCTTTTTCTTCTTCTTGTGGAATCGATTTCTTTTCTCGCTTTTCAACAAAATCTTTCAGGTTCTTTTCAAAACTTGCAAAATTATCATATGCGCATAGATTTTCACGCACCCACTTGGAGATTTTACTGAACTCTTTTTGGTCTGGTATTCGGGATTTCTGCTCGAATCGTTCATCTACCAACAAGAGTGCTCCCCAATCGTTTATATGGCGTAAGCATCTAAAAAATAAAAGTAAACACGTTAATTAAACAAATTTTTCCTACCTTCCAAGCGCTTGGTTCAACGCTCTATAAGCTTGTATAATATACCATTCATTGCCATTCAATATTTTGGAGGCTCTTGAGTGAATATCGTTGTACTTTCTCTTTTCAACTACTTGATCATCCATGGCATTTGGGAAAGGGATTCCAACACAGATCACGCATCGGGCTTTATCATCGGTAAAATCGATTCCTTCAGAGACTTTCCCACGAAAAACGGCCAACATCAGAGCACCTGTGCATTCTGAGCCATAATGTCTTGGGTTGTTCACTGCCGCTTCGTATTCGTCCATTACATTGGTTAGTTCTGCTGAGCGTCGTGGTTCAATGCAAACTTGCTAAAAAAGATGTTACCAAAAAATAAAGCAAGGTATAGTAGCGGGGAAAAAATGGAAACACCCCCAAATTTTCAAGTTATCCACTATTTATTGTCATGAGGACACTCACCGGTGTTTCCAGTTTTTCCGCTACTCTATGTAAAAAGAGCACCTTCCTTGAAAATGAAGCTATCTCTCATTAAAAACAAATTTCCAGCTCCTTTACGACAGATAAAAAACACACCTTAACTCTTTGTAATTCTCTCCAAATTCCAAAATTATTTTGAAAGTGTTTGTACAGAAGCTCTAGAATTCGATAGCTACTCATAAAGCATAGAACTCCTTTTGGAACAATTTGGCACGTTCTCAGCACCACCTGGGCCAACTCAGCAATAAACGGGCAGTCTTCATTCGAAACGTTTTTATACACGGCACACAAGCTCACATTAGATGGGCCCTAAAGTATCTATTATAAAAATGGATATTTTTCATCTTGAAAAAAAGTTTTTTGAATTCCTCGAATAAAATTACCACTACAGAGTGAGCCAAAAAAACCGTACTTTTGAGGTTTTTGGTGAATAATTTTCAAAAATTTGCTGCGCGGAGTGTGGCAACCAAAAAAGTCGCCAAGTTTTACAACCTACGAAATTTTTCTGGTTATGCTCTTGGCATTGTAACATCCCTCTATCCTATAGGGAAAATTTTCAACAGAAAAAAACATACTCGTGAAACAACAGAAGCAAAAATTTGCTCGTTTGGAATAATTTGTTTGCCTTCCATTGAAAGTTTAAAATCCAATCCGAGTTCTGTAGTAAGTGTATCCGTAGGGCATAAAGTTCCAGAAGCCAAAATAACTGAGCGGGCATCACTCACAGCATCCATAAAAGCCTAAAAATTGAAATATCAAACATCGATTTTTAAAGTTTTTGGAGCTACTACATAATAAGGGGGGGGGGCTACTCACGTGAAAAATTTTTCGAAAATTGATTCAGGAAAGGCATGTTGTGTATTGAAGCGAAAAGTCGCAAAAATGCGGGTTTGCCTAAAAACGACCGAATTTCCAGCATTTTTTATCTCTAGAGAGGTCATTTCCAGAAAAAATTTTCACGTGGATGTCCCCCTCCCCACATTGTATAGTAGCTTCAAGTTTTTCTTAAAACCTACAACCGAAGGAATCATACACCAAAGACGGACTGCCGCATTATAACCAGTCCGAATTTCTTGAAAAGTGTCTTCATCCTCATCTGGCACTACTTTTTGACTCAAATAATTGGATTTTCCCTTCGATCTACCATTAGCATAGTGTCTATTTCTATTCATCGAAGTTGCTGGAATCTCATCATTTCTTGAAGCCAATACGAAGTTGACATTACACCTGAAAAGGATTTTGATTAAAACCAATAATTATCTAAATTCATCACCTATAAGACTCAGCATTCTTGTAATCTTTTTGGCTATAAAAGTCCATAAAATATAAAAACTTTTCTAATGGCACGATTGAAAACCCGGAAGGACGTAAATGTCCCAAAGTTTCTTCTACTAGTATATTCGGTGCCTCATCTTTGCTCTTGCCCATTACTCCAGCAATAGCATTCTTAAAAAGAATTGGGTTTAAAATTTTTTTAAATTTCTCAGTCCAAACTTACAAGTATCATTTTATATCTCTCATCCTTGTTACTTCCGACTAAAAGTTCACTGTGGTCTTCCAATGAAATTCGGAGTTCCTCCCAACCATATGTTTTTGTATTCTTTTCTCCTGAATAGTTTGCCATTGATTTAAACCATTTTAGAAAAACCGCGTAGAACTTAATTATCTAAAAAAAGCCACTACAAGGTGTTCCAAAAAAACCGCCATTTGGTCATTTTTTGGCGGTATTTGTAAAGAATCCTGTACTATAAAACATTAACCGCTAATCCTATAAAACAAGTATAAAAAATTACATCTGTAAGCCCACGATTCATAGCATTGATAGAATCCGACAATTCATTACTGTTCTGGAGCCATACTTCTTTCTCAAGAACTTTAGTTAACTCATTATCTAAAATGCTGATTCATAAAAAATGACAATAAAAAACTACGTTTAGATTCTAGATGTTGTATAGCCTTGTACAGGTCCCGTTCTCGAAATTCAAAACTGGCAGCTTCACGTGAAACATCTTCAACATTATGTCCTTCGTCAAATATGACTATGCTATTCTTTACATAAATCTCTGATGATCGTCGCACCACTGGGTCTAAAAAGAACACATATATTGGGTTGATCATTGAAGCAAAAATTAACATTTTTCCTTTCAAAACCCCAATTTCCAGGCTTCAAGAATGCGCGCAATCGATTCACCCGTATCAAATTACCTATAGGGGTCATTTTTAGAAAAAATTTTCAGGTCTGAAAATTTTTGGAACAGCCCAATATTTAAATGTTACCTAAAATGTAATTGAACGGTGTAAAAACAATATCTGCATCTTGAGCCAAAATCCGATTCGAAGTAAAATAAGGGCAAATCTGAGGTCTCGAAACAGATAGAGTATTCACTAAGTCTTCCATATCCCATACATCTGCTGTACCGCTTTTCCGCATAAAGTATCTCATTTGGCCAGAACGATCGTAACCACGCATGTTGTCTTTATACGGGCATCGTTGCTACAAAAAAATATCTCAACAAGTTGTATGGCATACAAAAAATTACCTCAAGTTTTTGTGAACTCAAAGCGTCTTTACAGTGCGCTGCAAGATCGCCGCCTATTCCCCGAATGCGCTCATTGATGCATGAATGTTCTCGACTAGCCAAAATCGTGTGCCTTAAAAAATTGTTAAAATAAAAAGAGGTGAATTTGGTCAGAATCTTTCAAAATATAAGTAAAAAATCAAAATTTTTTCACCATGGCATAAAAACCCTTGTTTTTTTGGAATTTCGGGATGGCTACGCCACTGATGCAATTATACCATCACCAAAATTCGCATATTTGAGTCTTGTCAGAAGGCTTATTCTTTTTTAACTTTGAGCATCACTAGATTGACTTACTTCAAAGTTCCATCTTGACCATAAGGCAGCCGGGCAAATTCTTTTACAACTTGAGAAATCTGCTTATGAGTTCTAGTCCCATAATAGACAACCACTCTCCTAATATAAAGATCAATAAAAAGACACATCAAAAGATGCACTTACGGTTCACAAGTACATTCTGGCACTTTAGAAGTACTATCTGACTTTTCACCCGTAAGCATAGATTCTGTAAATGAGGACAAATCTTCTTCATCATAGTCTTCTACTTCTTCCATTGATGGTAAGGGCTTTTTAAACTCAGCCTCGTCAACAAAATCTTCATCAAAATCTTCGAGCACTATAAAAAACGATTAAAATTTTTCTCTAAAATATCCTCTCCAAGATATCCGACTCTGAAAACCTACATGTCACTTCCATTGCTGAGCGATTCAACGTTTTTGTTCTCAAAGGAATTTTCTCACCATCATCAGATATCATGGAAACATCCTGTTTGAAGCCATTCTGTGAAATATCTAAATACAAACTGGTCATACTAGAATAAACGGATTCTGCAGTACCAGATGAATTTGTGGCAGTGCTTTGAGTTTGAGTATAGTTTCTTTTAATACCATGACGAGGACATTCATCTCGCGATTGATGTCGCTTCATTTTTTGTTCGGCTAGCCAGGCACATGTTGATGCAAGCAAAGACAAAGTTTTACCTAAAAAGCAAAGATTGAAAAAGTGAAAAAAAACACTTACCGCTTCCAGTTGGACTTTCAATTAACGAGTTCAATCGGTTGTTGTAGCTTTGCAAAACACGCATTATCATCAGCTTCTGCACAGAATATGGTTTGATCCCGCTCGGTAATTTTATGTCATAGCTGCAAGGCTTTTTATCTAGACCCAAAACTGTCATTTTCAAACTTTCATAGTTCATCGATTGAATATCAATGGATTTGCGTTTACGCGGTCTGCCGGAAGAACTGCTAAAAATGCTGTGTGATAATAAGATTGCATTTATATACCTGCTTGCATTAGATCGGTTCAAATAGGACGCCATTTTCAAAAATCTCAAAATTCTAAAGCATTGCATCAAAACACTTTAATTGAAAAATTTTAAATAACACACAAAGGTATAATAACAATGACGTAAAAATCAAATCATTTCATTATAATTTATTAAAAATATGACTAAGATCAACCATATAAGTAACTAGAGATCGGCTTTTCTATCAAAATTTCCCAATTTTCTATAAAAAAATGTCCATTTTTTCAGTGAAAATCGTAATTTTTGAGCATTTTAAGCTCAAAAACATGTTTTTAATCAATTTTTCAATAAAAATAAGACAAGAAATTAAAAATTCGTATGATTTTTTTCAAATTTTGGACAAAAAATCTTGGTCAAATCTTAATCAAAATTTGACCAAAAATAAGATTTGACTAAGATCTTGGTTGACAAATTTTGAGGTCCATCAATACTTGACCAAGATCTTGTTTGGATAGTTTTACCGATCTCTATAAGTAACAGAGGCTGAAGATGTTACTGGCTCTAGGACTTTTTCACAACGAATGTTATAAGATTAATTTTGTAGTGTTCAATAAATCGCTTCAATATCTAGATTTGATTGAAATTCAGGGAACTTTTATTACGATCTATATTCGTTGCAAAAAAAAATTTCATGAATTTTTAAACATAGATTGTAAAACTTGAGCTTCGAAATCTTCCATTTCCGCATGAGACATATCAAAAATGGCCTTGTTCGCATGAATATCAACTGAAGGCTTTTCTGGCTCCATAAAACTTTTTTCTTTTGGCCTTGAATCATGAATCCATTTGAGTTTGAATGGACATTCTGCATCTCCAGCTTCATTTTCCAATCGATCGACATCTTTTACATTCAAAAATTCTATTATAGCGCTACCACCTTTGCTGATAATAATGGTCTCTATCTTCCCATGTTTACCAAAGATTTGGCGCAGTTTGTTTTCATCATAAGGAGATTCTTGGGACTTTTCTGTTGTTTTCCATCTTAGCTTCAAAGTGGGTAATTGTAGATTCGATTTCGAAGTAGATGCTTTGGTCAATCTTTCGGTTTGCTCACGTTCTTTTTCTGCAAATTCAGCTTGCATTTTTCTCAGCATTTCAGCTCCTAAAATTATAAGAAAATAATTTTTGGAATCATAAAAAATTTCAAGACGTATATTTTCCCAGACTGATAAAGAAGTATCCCCTCCCACCCCAGTTCACAAGCATACCTTGTTTGCGCAATTCTTCCAATTTATCGTCACGCGGGGCCCGACTTGGAGATGGATGATATTCTGGCATTTTTGATCGCTTAAGATCCGTTGCAGCTGCTTCTCTAGCTTCCAAATCTTCAATGAGTTTTCTTCGCCGTGTTGAATCAGTGGCTCGACGTTGCTCTTCATACTGAGCTCGCTTCAATTTAGCAGTACGTTGTTGGTCGTATTGGACTCGAGCTTCTTTGTCTTTGAGAAATTCATAAGCTCGGTAGATCTTTATGAACATTTCTTCGGCCTTATCTTTGTTGGTCAAATTTTTGTCCGGGTGCCATTTTAATGCAGACTTTTTGAAGGCTCTGTCGATCTCGTTTTCTTCACACTGGGGTTGGAGACCCAGAACTTCGTAAGGATCAAACTCTATCTTTTTAATATCCGTAGTTTTAGCCATCTAAAAAATAAATTTTAAATATTTTGGTTGGCACGCGGGAAAAAGATGTTGACGCGTGTGAAAAAGCCGATGGCACACGAAAAAATGGCATTGGCGCGTCAGAAAAATATCGGATTTTGTGCAAAAATCTTCAGAAATTATCCAAAAAATGAAAAATTCGCCAACAGCTTACAGTGTTTTTTGCGCGCGTCAACAGTTTATGAGCACCCTTAGGCTTTTATACTTTTCTTTGTACATGTTTGTACAAGTAGAACACACAGATCGTTTCTCTTATGCTATCAGAAAACGAACCAGAATCGCATGTTATATCATTTTCAAGTTATACAAGGGGGCGGAGAAGTCCTGGCAAAGGATGTACGAAGTCCTGACATGGGGTGCAAAAAGTCCTGGCATAGAATCCAATAAGTCCTGACAAGTTCCCAATAAAAAAATCTGCAACTTAGTGATGAATATTGTTGTAAATCCATTAAAACTAAAATTTTTCCTATGTCGGGACCAGGGGGCGAAAAAAGGTGTTACCACCCATACAAATCCAAAAGGGGGGGGGAGTCTCCCCCCTAACCAATCCGGCAAAAAGTCCAAAAATAGGACCAACCCGGCATCGGAGCGGTCGAGTTAGTTCTTTTTTTGGTCCTCAAAATTTTGAAAAAATTTTCAAAAAAATAACATAAGGGGGGACCAAGGCAAATTTTTGAAAATTTTAGACCCAACCTAGCACTAGACCCCTCTCTTCCCCCTGTTTGTACACCTATGGTACCACCCCGGGTGGTAGCACCCACCACCACCCGGGTGGTGGGTGATACCTCTTTTGCCCTCTGGTCAGGACTTATTGCATACATGGACAAGATTTTTTGCATTCCATGTCAGGACTTCGTACATCCTTTGTCCGCCCCCTTGTATGAATCTTGCTCGAACAATATCAGGGAAGATTTTTTACGCTTCGTGAGTGCACTTTTTGGATTCTTCGTTAAAAATTACTCTAAAGGGGTCATTTTCTAGAAAAAAATTTTCAAATTTTCTTTCACGTCATTGAAGCTCCCAGACTTGAATAGCCTCAAATTATTTTTCATTAAAAAAAATCTAAAAACATCAATCTGGCGTAAAATTTGATGAGTTTCGTAACAAAATGAGTTTCGTAACAGCACACAAAGTCGAAAAAACTTTGAAAATTTATTGAATGACCCGCTTAAAAAATGATTCCATTCGATAAATAACCTCGTTCAAAAGTTTAAGCTCGCGTGTGCTCATTGATTAGAGAATAGTTTATTAATTCTGATTAGAGAATAGTTTATACATCACCTCATATTGTATTGTTCAGTTATCAATTGATGAATTTTTAAGGGGATATCTTTTTGGAGTTGTTTGCCTGACGTATTGAAGAAATTGTTTTCAATCAAAATGTATATTATTTATTCTGATCCTGTTTATCGCTCGCGTTGAAAATGCTCATGTGCTGTTATGGTGACGTTGCTTAAAAAATGCATCGCACCAGCACATCCATCGCGCCAGCTGTTTGTATTTTATTTGCCTCTTTAATTCTTCCATTTTAGTGTTCGCTGTGAAATTTGGTTGCTGTTAAATCTCATTTATTGTGTTATTGATTAAAATTGATTGCTTTCAAAAATGTCCGATGATCCATGTGAATGTGTTTTTAATCATGAAGCTATGATGAGACGACTTTTGAATCTGGTAAGTTTTACTCATTTTATTGATCAAGAGTGGATCTAGTGTTGCCCAAACGGTAAAGTTTAACGAACTTCATTAAAGTTTATCGAAACTTCGATAAACCCTACCGAGCTCTGGTAAAGTATACCGAAGCTTCGGGAAATTTTTCAAGGCTCTATAAAGCAGGGATGCCAAGTCAGGAAGAATGAAAATAAGGACATTTTTTACAAAAATAGGTAAAAAATAAGATTTTCTAATAG
>JAQGCP010002587.1:0-10188 GCA_034699885.1 Acrobeloides thornei | reverse complement strand
GAGCCGGATGAAACAGCCGAGCAATTCGCCGCCAGAGTTCAATCGTTGGTATGCGAAAAGCTTGGTGTTCAACCAGCCACTTTCGACGGAAGCCTGTGGTATAAAAAAGCGGAGCGTGACAAATATTTACTAGCAATTCAACACAAATGTGCTATGCAATTTCATTCATTTATGCTCATAAGTTGTATACAAAATTGTACATAAAGTTTTTTATTTTATCAATCGGTAATTTTTTTAGACTATCTTTGTGTTACGGTAGGACTCCGGACGGTCGTCTGATGTTTCGAAACATTTTTTGTGCTTTTGAGCTGATTTCTCCGGAAATACAAAGCCAATCCAGATAGTTTTAGTGTGGTTAGAAAGCTGAATTTCGTAGCAATCGAATGACATAAAAAAAGGTCCCAAAAAAGGACCTTTTTTATTGCCCCTCGCTACGTGCTTGATCACATGATCAATAGCCTGACCCCCCGTGATCATTTCAGCTACCCCCTCGACCTGATCACGTGATATGTGAACGACTTCTAAGGCAGAATTTTTATTATTATAGAGTTCATCCTATTGTCGCTTGGAATCTCGCGGGGGGCAGAGCCCAGGCAGTTGGCCTCTCTCGAGATTCCAAGAGTGCCGGAGGCGCTCGGCCCCTGATCCTAAGCATTATATACCATATATTGGTTTTCATTTCAACTATACTATCATTCTTGATCCAAGGCTTCTTGATTCCATTGATTATTCGATGAAATAATTCGGCCAAAACTTTCCTATTTGCTGGTATAAAACATCTATATTTATTTTAAAAATTAAAATGAAAAAAGTCTCACCCTATAATAAACAAATCTGACGACCCATGTAAACTAAGTGTCAAGCATATTATAGGTATCCATATAGCCGAACCTGGCAACCTTTTTAAATAAATAAGCATTGTTAAACAAATTGGAATTGCACACAAAATCACTACAGCCCATCCTTGCAGCATAACAGATTTATATAATATCATTTGTAACTGATATGTTTTTTGACTTCGTTTTTGTTGATTCAGTTTTAAATAGACGTATGGCATGATTGTCATGAAAATGCCTAATGCTGCATAAATTAAAACTCCGATTAAGATTAAAAGCAGGTATATGTTATAATCTTCATTAATAAAAGCTAAAATTATTGGGTTGTCCCATAGGTAATTGCGGCTCAGAAAATGCTTTCGAAAATTTCATCATTTTTCATCCGTTTTCGATGAAATTTTTTTCAGTAGTGGGTAAGAGTGTATGCTGAATACGATCCAATTAGTCTTTTTGAGCGAAAATCATGTTTTCGTGTCAAAAAATCAAAATCTAAAAGTGAGTATCATAGAAATCGATTTTTAAGTTTTTATATAGAGTTTTAGATTTTTTTCTCTTTTTGTATAATTATTGTCTTGACTAGAAAAATGTTATGATGAAACAAAACATTTCACAAATCGTTTAAATTTTTATATATCAGACACAGATTCGTTTCAGAATGATTTTATAGTAGGATTTTATTTAAGAGCTTACGGAATTGATTTGATAGCCTGTAAGGCTATGCTGGGCACCTTAACAAGTGACACAAAGAGCGGAGTCAGACATTAACTGGTCAGATTTGGTCCGAAATAGTTCAAATCGCTCGGATTCATGTTCCCTGTATGGAAAAGTCCATTATAATCAAAACCGACAAAATCTAAAAAATTTCACTTTTCTAATGATTTGTTGAAAAACCCTTGGTAGGTAGGTCAGAAAAAACTTTTTGGCTTTCGATACCTTTATCAATAGATTCTCCAGTTATAAAAACCCCTATTACGTGAGAAATGAAGTTTTAGCGTTGATTTGAATAAGATTAAAAGAATGGTTTTTAACAACGAGAAGTAAAAATTTTGTTTGAAAAGTTGATAAGATTTTGGGCTAATACACATTTGACCTTTTACACGTTTGACCTCAAATTACACATTTGACCTCATTTTGCATTATAACACGCCAAATCGGCTAATACACGTTTGACTTTTTATACATTTGACCTCATTTGTTGTCGATTGCCATTTTACGTTGACCTGAGGTCAAATGTGTAATTTTGAGAAAGGTCAAATGTGTAAGATCAAATGTGTATTAGCCAGATTTTGCAGCTACTGAACTTGGGGGGAGGACTTAATATGACCTCCAAGGCCGAAATAAAAAGCGCCGAAATTTTTACAGAAACACACCCCTAGGGGTAAAAATTGACTCGGAACACGCTGGTTCTATTATTTTCAAACCAAAATCTTCAAAAGCATATGAATTTTTGCATTTTTTCAATAATAATCTTTATACAAAAAAGTTGTTTTATTTAAAAATTGCGAAAGGTTTTGGCTTGAAAATAATGGCACCAGCGTGTTCCGCGTCAATTTTTACCCCTAGGGAGTGTGTTTCGGTAAAAATTTCAACGCTTTTTATTTCGGCTTGGGGGTCACGTTTAGTGCCCCTCAGTTCAGTAGCTCCAAAATTTCTTCTTTGACGCAAAAGAATGTAAATAGGTAATTGTTTATTACTTATTGTAATATTTTATTTACTGTTATCTTATGTTCTTTTGAACTCTCGTTTTTAGGCCGAAAATCCGCTTTGGACTCCTAAGATCATATGATTGTTGTTCCATGTATTGGACTTTGCCAAGCGCCATCGATGTTGGGCTTTATGCAGTGAGCAAAGTATGGAGCATCTCCACCATCTTTTTAACAAGGATCGAAGGCATTCTGCATCTGCGAAAGGAGCAGAGCCTATACTTTGTCAAATTTCAAGAAATCAAGCTCTAAGAAATTTCTTCTTTGGCACAAAAGAATGTAAATAGCTAATTGTTTATTACATATTTTATTTACTGTTATCCTATGTTTTTTTGTTGGCTTTGTCGATTATGTAAGATTTCTTGTTATTTAATTTGAATACATTTTTATAGATATTTATAATTTGTCATTTAATTGATTTATATTTCAGTTTTATCTTTTTCAGAATAAATGATTTTGTGACCCTTATCCTTTTCTCTAGTGTCAAAAATCGGCCAATAATCTCTTTTTTATAGCGTGTGCTATTTTGATAAGCATTTTGCATAAACTCCGCATATTTTGTACCAACAGCTAAGATTGCACGTTCATGTTGCCCTCCGTGCAGAACGCCCTGAACTCCCTCAATAGTTCTTTTCGAACTTCCCAGTTTAACTATGTGTTTCTGTCTTATGCGTTTCCTTATCTATGCATTTTACGAGTGATTCGACTCCAACGACCACGAAAATTATAAACGAAATATCATATACGTATAATTAACCAATGTTGCTGTTCTTCTTAATTTTCTTGCATCTAGATGGATGATTTCTTGGATCTAGATAGATGAATACTGTGATGACCAATGTTTAGCTTGCATCTTGCCTAGTTGTACTCAGACGTGTGAGTTTAATTTTTTTGAAAATTATTTTCGAGACAGGCTTCTTTACTAGGCCTGTTATTTTTGAGCTCGTTCTTTGCTGCTAAGAAAAAGTGCCACGCCAAAGTTATACCTTGACCAAATAGTGCTACATATGCATTGTCGCATGAATAAGTTAAGTAGGAAAGCTCCAAGGCTTGTTCACATGCATGCTATAATTAATAAGTTTATGACTACAAATGAGGTGTCGAGAAAATTGCCAGCTAAACTAGAAAATTTATTCAATCATTTGTCAATTTATAGTGCACTTTTCTTAGAATCTATCATAGTATATATAATAAGTTCAAAAATCAATTTTAGACAATCTGACACGATTTTTTTAATTATTTTTTGATTGGATGGACTTTTAATATTTAGGATTAATGAAATTAATTTTCTTAGCCTTAATATAACTTTTAATTTCTTAACCTTAATGGTTATATTAAAATTCCAATTTCTTAATCTTAATGTATCTTTAAAAAATAGAGAGACATTGTTTATTAGTCATGGCTAAAAGGGATTGGTGTAAGTCAAAATGATTTTTTTTAAATGTATCACAAAAATTGGTTGTGATGAGAATCCATTTGTGGTGTTCTCATCAGAACTGATTTTTGAGGTGTTCTAAAAGAATTTTAATTTAAAAATTACATACAAATGTTGATGAGTGATGCCTTAGAATTTTTGTGATGACTTTAGTTAATCATTTCGTTACTCGCATTGTTTTTTAATCTTCTTTCTTTGTTTGACGTGCAAAGATGTTGTTGTGAATTCTCTCTCTCCAGGGCACAGCTCGCCGAAAAAATTTGGTTTTTTGGTCGATCAAACTACTGGATTTGAAGGGTCTAATGAAAAAAAGTTGTTTATTCCTAGAAGATTCTCCTCGCCCTTTGATCTAAATCCTGGCTGTGTTTTGCACAAAATGACTCATCAAATAAGAAAGTTTATAAGTCAAATAAAAGTTAGCTATAAATTTTTCTCAATGATACTCAAGCAGCACTTTTACAATTAGACCCTGGTGGGATTGATCCCGCAACTATAGGATGCAAAGTCCACCACTTGCCACTGCGCTATTTAACGTTCATCTTTAGTCATGTTTAGTCTCTCTAGTTTAAAAAGGATTTGAATCTATTGTATTAGAAAGAATCTATTGTTCTAAATGATAACATTGAAATTTTTGAAGTTTATCCTCTTACCGAGCACAACTATCGTAGTTGCAAAGCAATTTCTTGGAATTAATTAGGCTAAAAAATGAGAGGAAGTGATCAACGTTGTTTATAAGATTTTATGAAGATATTCTTAGCTAGGTAATTCCAAACTGCTCATGTCAGCTGCTGATCTCCGATAACTTTGTCTTATTGATTATATATGAGTTTAGGATCCTACTAAATTAACACTTTCCTGCTAACGTTAAATTAATAGTTTGTCGGAGAGTACATTTAATGAGGAATATTGCAAAAAATTTTTTGAAAAATTTCATTTTAGGCAAAAAAAGTTACTTCGATCGAGGAATCGAACCCTCAGCCCTTTAAACTCAAAGTCAAACACATTACCACTGAACTATGAAGGACAACATTTCTTGTTTTTACAATTCAATTAATTCTTTGAAACAAACTTTTTTTCAAAAAATTTTTGCGGCATAATATTCCTCGAATCTGAAAAAAATTTTTGATCTTGACCGCCGGGAAGGATCGAATCGAATTCGGAGAAAAAAGTAACATTCAAAAAAAATTTTTTTAAGTTGTTAAAAAATTCATGTTAAATTATAAGAAAATTAAAAATCACGATTTTTATCTTGAACTTGGCTCAGTGATAGTGCTTCAAGACTTCGAGTCTAAGGGTCTCGGGTTCGAATACCACCTGAATCGATTTGATTTTGCCTGCAAAACAGCTGGTATGACGACTTTTTTTCAAAAAAGTTTGTCTAACCATGGCCAAATTAAATCGATTCAGATGCGATTCGAACCCGAGACCTTTAGACTCGAATCTTGGAGCACTACCACTGAGCCAAGTTCACGGTTTATACATAAGAATTTCTCTTTTTTGTAGCTGATTGACTTTCGTACTTCATACTTACATACTTTGTACTAAGGATAATAATTTCGGGGTATAACTTCGTCTTTTATGTAGAAGAAAAGAGTTGGCTACATTATAAATGCATAGAAAATGTTTTATAAACGGAAAAAGCAAAATCTTTTCTGCAAATTATTAGTTAAAAGGTGTCAAGCGAACGAAATGTTTTGCTTTAAGCATGAAGTTGTTGTTTTATGTAGCTAAGAACGTCATATAATTTTTTGTTGATAGAATAGATTGTTCGAGAAAATCTAGGAAAAATCCAGTAAAACAGTTTAAGGTCAATATCTAACTTAATTGTTGTGAAGAAAAAAAGTATTTTATTGCCATATTTTTCTTTCTTAATGCTATTCAACTTGTTTCAACTTCTACGAATTATATAAAAACATAATTGGGTAGTTGTGAAAGTGCAACTATAGACTTCGTTTCAATTTCATAGAACTGAGTATATGAAACTCCATTTAAGTCGTTTTATAATTATATTTTACTCGACGTTGCAAATCTTAAAGGTTCAGTACACTTGTTAGATAAAGGTTGTTATTTTTGTGCTAATTTTCAGAAAATTTCAATCATTTTGAGCATTTTTTGCAAAAGAAACTATATGTGAAACTACTTTTTCGCAGAACTATAAGCAAAGTTAAAAAACACGATTTTTATCTTGAACTTAGCTCAGTGGTAGTGCTCCAAGATTCGAGTCTAAGAGTCTCGGGTTCGAATCCCACCTGAGTCAATTTGATTTTGCTTGCGAATGAAGTTGGAAATTTTTGAGCTGTGTATTGAAACAAAAACATTGGACTTTCGTTTTAATACACAGACTTTTGACGAAAAATTCTATTTTTGCATCGATTTTTTCAATTTTCATAAAACATGTAGCAATTTTTGATAAATCTGTAAGGCGAATAAATGACACCCAAATTTGAAAATTGTTTTAGATTATTGGAACGAAAACCTGATTCATGTTTTCGTTTCAATAACCCAAAAGAATGTTCAAATTAGATCATTTTTGTGTCATTCTATTCCTCGTGAAGAGTTATAAAAAATTGCTACATT
Source organism: Acrobeloides thornei (assembly GCA_034699885.1). NCBI lineage: Eukaryota > Metazoa > Nematoda > Chromadorea > Rhabditida > Cephalobidae > Acrobeloides > Acrobeloides thornei. The sequence goes on along the minus strand of JAQGCP010002587.1, from coordinate 3,637 downwards.
GTATATTTTATGAAAATTTACAAAAATAGATGCAAAATAGAATTTTCCGTCAAAAATCTGTGTATTAAAACGAAAGTCGTTTCAATACACAGTTCAAAAGTTTCAAATTTCATTCGCGTTTATATGACTGAGGGAAAAAGTTTCACATATAGGGTCTTTTCGCAAAAAATGCTCAAAATGATTTTGAAAATTTTTTGAAAATTAACAAAAAAATAACAACTTTTGTCTAAGTGCACTGAACCTTTAAGTATAAGTAGAAGCCTAAGAGTAAGACTAAGTCTAAAATTAAGCCTAGGCCTAAATTTAGGCATAAGCCTAAGCATAGGCCTAAGTCTAAGCCTAAGCCTAGGCTTAAGCCTAAGCAGAAGCCTAGGATTAAGCCTAAGCTTAAGTCTAAATCTAAGTCTAAGCTTAAGTCTAGGCCTAAGTCTAGGCCTAAGCCTAGGCCTAAATTTAAGCCTAAGCCTAGGCCTAAGTCTAAGCATAGGCCTAAGTCTAAGCCTAAGCTTAAGCCTAAGCAGAAGCCTAGGATTAAGCCTAAGCTTAAGCCTAGATCTAAGTCTAAGCTTAAGTCTAGGCTTAAGTCTAGACCTAAACTTAAGCCTAAATTTAAGCCTAAGCCTAGACCTAAATTTAAGCCTAAGCCTAGGCCTAAGCTTAAGCCTAAGCCTAAGCCTAAGCCTAGGCTTAGGCTTAAAGGCTCAGTACAGAGTAGACAAGAGTAAAATTTCAAAAGACTTATGTGCACTCTTATGTTATAAATTTATGCCGAGGTGATTAGTCATTTGTAGTGTATGATTTCACTTTAAGTTTATTATACATCAATTTCTCGTAAGCTTTTTCTTAGACATCGTTCATTAAAAATGTGCAAGATTATAAGCTTTTTGTAGAGGCCTTCAGCCTTACCAGAATAACTAGCCATGCGAACTTTTAGCCTTTGTAGCAGCAAAGGTAGCCCTTTCCCCGTTTTTGCGATAATTATTTATTCGCGTTGCTCGTAATTAAATTCATTTACGACTACATAATCGACCGAGTTTTGCCACTCACTGAATGCGTAAACACATAAAGAAAGAGTGTGAGAAGCATATAAGATCTCTGTGGCGAATAAAAATATTGACCATAATTTAGTTAACCAACGGGTGAATAATTAAGTCGACGTTTGCTAGCGCACTTTTAATTCTTCTTATTATCGACTACAAAATGTTGGTTTTAAGGCTTTTAATTTTTGCACGAAATTTATTGCACGTCATCAAATCTTATGATAAACGTTTCTCGTCTTCAGTTCGATTTTGGAGCAAGAATTTTGGTACTACTCTGGATTGGGGGGGACCAAAATGACAATAGGGTCCTGGAACCGAAAAAAATTTTTCTTAAAAAAAAGTTTCTTAGGGGTATTTTTATGCGAGAAATCGATTGCGCTTATTGCCGAAGCATGAAAATGAGTCCTTTACCCTGAATCAGGGAATTGATTGAAACTAAGATTTTGAAAGGTTTTACCATTTTAGGTTAGGGAGTAAGGCTGAAATGTAACCTTTCAAAATCTTAGTTTCAATAAATTCCCTGATTCAGGGTAAAAGACTCGTTTTCACGCCAAGAATTCGATTTTCCAGATTCGAAATTCAAACGATTTGATATATACTTATTTTTCTACGACCTATTCTGTGAACAAGTAAAATAGGTAAAAAACGAAAAATTCCAAATCTTATAACTTTTTATGGTACCGTCCATTTTTTGAGATCGGTAGCTCAAATTATTGCTAATGAGTTAAATAACATCGTGATAGTGTTTTTTCGTTTTAAGGCCATATCTCAGTCATTTTAAATCCGCGTGTGCTAATTTTTGTTTTGTTGAATTTTTGAGATCACGGTTAACAACTTTGTAGAACACCACTTTTTGTGAAAACATTTCTGTGTTGAAGAAAATCTTTATAAAAATATTGTATTGGTTTTTTGAATGAAATCTTAAGATATCTACCATAATTCAAGATTTCATTCAAAAACCAATACAATATGAGTGCAATCGATTTCTCGCACAAAATTACCCCTAGAAGGATTTTCTTCAACACAGAAATGTTTTCACAAAAAGTGTTTTTTCTACAAAGTTGTACTTCGTAATTTTAAGAATTCAACAAAACAAAAACTAGCTCAAGTGGATTTAAAATGACCGAGATATGGCCTTAAAACGAAAAAATACGGGTAAAAACCTTGTGAGGCCCGTAGAACATCATAGATGTCAAACGGGAACCAGAACTAATTTTAAAAATCTCCTTTCAGTGAGTACTTTCAAATGGTAACTTAAACACGAGCAAAAAAATTTACCATAATATTTAACATACAGTCACAGACACTCGAAATCTTTGATCAAACTTTTTAAATCATTCGGTGAAACGGACTGTGGAAAAATTAGAAATTTTTTTGTTTATTTAATCTGCTTTATTTTTCAAATCAAATTTTTAGTTCTTGTTTTAAAGATGAACAAGAGCTATTTCGAGAAATTTCCCATTGTTCCATTTTATAAATTTTGATAAGACTATCGATTTTTAGATAATGAGTTTGTTTGCTTTGTAAACTCTTTCTTAATGATATTTAGTTTGTTTGAAACTTTATCTATTTATTTCGTGCAGACCTTAGGCTGCGCACTTTTGTATTTGTTTCATACGCTAGGCCAAGCTCAAAAAGCGTTTTTTCTGTTTTTCCAATTTTCACAGTTAAATTTTTTAAAGTTAGCTACACATTTAATTTGTCATAAAAGATGGCGTGGAAAGCTATATTATACTATGGGGTGAAACTTTAACTCCGCTGAGAAAATAGCAGATTACTCTTTTTTCGGTTTTGGTTGTTTTTTTCCTGTTTACTATACTTTTTTCTCGAAAACGGCTCTAACGATTTTGCTGATTTTTTGATATCTTGTTCTGGGGGATGTGCATTTCGCTTTTTTGAGAAAAACTCTTATAACCAAGATATGCGCATTTTTAAGGTATAGTAGGATATTGTAGAGTGAATCAGATCAGGGTAGAGCAAGCAGAGAAGTGCAGAACAAGGAGTGCAGAGTAGAGCCGGGCAGAGCAGGATTGAGAGAGCACGGAAAGGCAGGGAATATCAGAGCAGCGGAAGGCAGATTAGAGCAAAGCAGAGTACTCCTATTCTCCTCCTTTCCTTTCTGAGCGCGTTAGCGCTATGTCTCCAGGTTCTAACAAGGTTTTAAAAAATGTGAGAACTTTTTTCTATTGCATACTCTAATGCGAGTATAGTCGAGTCTCATTTAACGCCACCCCTTGGGGGATATCACAAAAAAATTTGCCAAAATCGAGGATAAATCATATTTCTTCAAGCGACTACTTTTGGATAGCTAATTGTATGAAGAATATTTTGTAAAAAAAATTATTGAAAAATCTTTTATTTTCGCCGAGATATGGCCTTTTGAAGAAGATGTCATTTTGTCCAGTTTTTACCCTATTTTCAAAAGCCCGGGAAAAATTAAATTATTTTTTTCGGCTCAGATTTTTTAGGGCAATAGCATTTTTGAAAATTGAAAGCATAAGAAATTTTTTAAGAATTAGCGAAAAATTATGAGACAAATATTTTTTTGTACTTAAAAAATCTCTTTTTTGTACTTACTCTCTTTTTTTAATTCAATT
>JAQGCP010002586.1:0-10190 GCA_034699885.1 Acrobeloides thornei | reverse complement strand
AGAGGATATTTTTCCATAAAATTTTCTTCAAAAAAGTATCAGTTTTTGGAATCCTGTTGATTGCGTCTCCCCAGGGGAAGGGCTCAAAAATTTTTCAAGTAATATTCATATTTGGTTTAAGAGGACTTTATCTGTGCTGAAATTCAAGTTGTCCATGTGTGACAGGTCATGCATGGCATTTCTTATGACAGCCATGCATGGCCCATGATGGATAACAAATATCTTAATTTGTCATGTTTTTTGGAAGATCGAGTCAGTGTTGGGAAAATGTAATTTGTGAAGACGCGCTTCTTAATATTTATGTTGAATAAAATAGTTATGATAAAATAGGAATTTTTAAGAGATTTATATAGTCCCCGCTAGACTATCAAGTGAACCGAACTAGGTCCACAATTGGAGGTCCCTACAGAAAGAACTCCCTCCCCAACCCACACTCATTTTTAGCATTTAGAAAAAAATAAAAGGTTAACCAAACGAAAGTAATAAACTTTCAATTTTTTTATTATTCGAAATTAGGGGAAAGTTCTATTTTAGCAATTTTTTGGCCCAAGATTTTACTTGGATTTGCATATGAAAACATTGAAAACTAGGGAAATTATTTACCTGAAAACAAGGAAAATTTATTTTTTATTCTTAACTCGAGTATAAGAAAATTTTTTTTTTAGAAAATATTCCTCCTCCGGAATTTTATATGAAAATAATAGTACTATATTTTTTTTTTGTAAATTTAGCGGACCGGTTTTATTTTTGCACTGTCGACATTTGTGCACCCTTTTAACTACTAGTGAGCTATGAGTCAGTAGCTCACATCTGGAGCTCGAAAAAGGCCATACTCCGTTTTTTTAAACACTATCGAGTTATAAGCCAGTAGCTCATATCTGAAGCTCGTAAAAGGCCATAACTCTATTTTTTCTCGATAGTTTTGAATTTCCATTAAAAAAAACCGAAATCGTAATCCGGAAAACGAAATCGTTTTTGGGAAATTCATAACTACCACGCTGGAATTCAAAATTGATTGAGTCTATCCACCATAGATTAGATTTTGAAATTCTAAGTTTAAAATATCGGAAATCTCGAATCCGAACACTGAAACCGTTGTTCAAACCAAATTTTTACTTTTTCGAACAAAGAAAATTGTCCGGAAATCGAAAACCGAGTACGAAATAAGACGGAAATCGAAGTCTGAAAGCTTCGGAATCCGGAAGTTTGATACGAAATCGGACTCTGTATGTCGATTAGAGACCGCTCGATACGATATTTCTTTTTCTTTCTTCGAGATTTTCCGAGACCAATCTTTCTGCACATGCACTATTTTTGACCGATCTTTCTGCACATGCACTATTTTTATATAGTTTTATCACTTTCCTCAATCGTGTTAAGTTTTATTGTACGGATCCTGAATGAATCAAGCATAGATTGACGGAAACTCTAGCCACACACAAATTTTTTCCTCTATGTTCTCACTTAAATTTATAGTGAGCAAAATAGATTACAGTACCCTTAGTTGCATTTTCGAAATGATAAATTTTGCATCTTTATGCATCCATATTTTCGATTAATTAGTCAGAAAAGGCCGACAACATCACGCGAGACGGGAATTTCCTCTAAAAATTATTAGTCAAAAATTAATTTTCTGGAAATAATCTTATTTGCGAGACAATTTTAGCATGCGATATCACGCATGACCAAATATTGTCAGCCTAAGATGAATTAAATTGAATTTATAAGTAACCTTCGTATTTTAGCATACGAATATAACTTCATTCGCGAGACAATTTTAGCATGCGATATCACGCATGACCAAACATTGTCAGCCTAAGATTAATTAAATTGAATTTATAAGTAACCTTCGTATTTTCTGGGGTAGAATTTTCGCATAATGAGTTTCAATAACATTCAAGTCCACGACATCTCGCACTTCGGCCAAAGTACGGTATTGTCGTGAGCCTGGAAATGTCGAACCTGAGCGAAACTCCGCCTCAAAAATACGCACAACGCGGAAAATTTTATGATCAGTTACCCAACTGCTCAACGGGAGAGCATCGTTGTTTGTTAAATTTTTTTAATACTTTTTACTGATATCTTTAATCAAGGTCGAACCGAAGTTCAAAGTCAAATAAACGTTATTATATCGTGGAAGGTAAGCCTTTAATAAACCAAAACGCCTCCGAAAAGCCATAAAAGGAAGCGACGCAGCGAAGAATTTAGGGAAGAAGCTAAAAAGTCAATTGAGGCACAAAAAGTTGCCGAAGCACAAAAATTAGCTAGGGAAATTCGAATTAGAACAAGGGAATATAGGAAAGAAAATCAAGTAAAAATGACGGAAGAAATAGATCGCAAATTAACTGCCTTAAGTGATAAACTAGACGTAGTTCAAAAGAAATTGAACGAAACTGGAACCCCTAACAATGGTTTAATAGCTTACCGCGGGCGTCACGACCCCAGGGCTTTTGAGGAATTTTTGGAAACTTTTAATAAATTCGCGAACTCAATGGATTGGGGACCCGATGTATGCGTCCGAAAATTGCCTATTTATTTAGTTGATGAAGCTGATAAAGCTTATCAAAGTCTAGACGACGCTACCAAAAGAGATTATAAAAAGTTAGTTGATGCACTTGCGCTCAAATTTAAAGCCCCTGACAATATCGAAATCCAACGACACCGTTTAGAAAATCGCACGCAACGCGAAGGCGAAACCGTATTTGAATATGCGGCAGCAATCAAGAAACTCATGAAATTGAGTTACCCTTCCAAGCGTTTCACAGACGATAATATGCTAAAAATACTCGAGATCGAAAATTTTGTAAAAGGCTTGCTCCCAGACATAAAAACTCATGTGAAACGTTTCTTCAAGGGCGAAAACCCCACTACATTGGAGGAAGCTATTAGGACCGCAGAGCTTGAAGAGCAAATTCTTAATTGTTTGCGAAAAAATAACCACACTGATCCGATGTTGACAAGTACGTTAGAGGCGACAAGAGCTATGAAAAAAACGCTGGAGGAAATCACCAACAAGATGGATAACCTAAACTTAGTCGCCAATATACCCACGGCTGCGCAACCCTACTTCCACGGGGGATCAAACGGTCCACCTAGAACTAATCCAGTTACAAACAATAATAGGGTACCTGGGAGGTTTCAACGATTTTTTGACAACTTCCGATCATTTAATAATCGACCAAATAATTCTTACCGGGGCATCGGAGTAAACCGACCTAACGGATTTAGGGGTAACGGACAAAACCGTTCAACCTATCAATATAATAGACAGTTCCGAGGTAACGGACAGATAAGTAGAGATAACCGGGGCATCGGAAATTACCGGCCTAACGGACAGATAAGTAGAGATAACCGGGGCATCGGAAATTACCGACCTAACGGAAATGCAAGAGCTGAAAAAAGAGCACCGATGGACTACGCAAAACCTCCTGTAAATCGAGGTAGAAGCGGTTACTCAGTTAATTCAGTCAAACAATCAGTTCAACCGGAGGTCAAACCTTTTGAACATCGAATCGTTCCACCTTCTCCATTCAGTTCAACCCTTCTCTCTATGTCGACTATTCTTTGCATCCTCAGTTTATTATGTGCACATACAGTAGCTGACCCGCAGACGTACCAGCTATGTAACATAGGGAGTGAAGGTCAATATGTAGCACCACCGGTAGCACATGATTGCCATATACCAGAGTTTAAAGAGTTGTTCGAAGCGAATGTTGACATTTACGTCGAAAAAACGACGGTAACTAGTATGGATGTTTACTCTTGCAGTAGAGTCTCTCATAAAAGATGTAATTCTGTCGGCTTCCTAGGACGATTGGAAGGCGACTATACGACCGCAAGCTACCCGGTCTCACCGGAAGAATGCTGGCAAATGGTTAAAACCGGAGAGATCAATGATACAACGATCCTAAGAATCGACGCTCACCATTGGGAAACTCCCTACGAAATTCCATATCCTAAAATGAAATTTTTCGAAACTGAAGCTTGCGCCGAAACGTTCCAATTCACGATTCTCAAAGGAGAGTTACAAACCACCAATGGCCAAGTCTTCCATACAGACATAGACTGGGCCATGGAAGACTGTAGCTTTAGAGATGGATTTTGTTGGATAAAAGGAGCTATTCTTGTATGGGAAATCGAAGACCAGAAAGTGTTCTGCGAACATACTAAAACAGGTACATACAAAGCTTTAGTCACAGAAAATTGGGTCATAGTAGACGAAATCACAGCAGCATTTGTGAAGTCAAACGATACAATAGATCCTGAGCAGTATAAATGGGGATGCTTCCCAAGCACCACATCACTTATGGAAAATGGGGTAGCGATCGACATCTATCCCTCTATAGAGAACACAACCACTTTTGATAATAGCACCGACGAAAACTCGCCTCTGGTGAGGAGGAAAAGAGATTTCGAGGATGAAGACGGCACAGATGACATGCCGGTGACATGCGCCACCACTGACTGCTCCGACGACGTGTCAGACTATAGTACCGAGGCGCTCACAACTACGACAACGATGAGAGCCACAAAAACGACGAAAACACAGTCAACGACACGCACTATGACAGAAAAGCCACCGACAACCACAACCAGAGCACCATCGACAACGACTATGACTCAAAAGGATACAACTTTAGCAAGCTCAATAAGTTGGATCACTCAGCCCATGACAGAAAGGTCTACTGTTGTAGACAAGACAAGAGTATTCGAACCAACCCCCTCTCCATCAAATGTGCCTGCACCTACGGTAACATATGGAGGAGATATTGTTCCGAATCGATTAGAATTTGAACTGATACACAAAAGGCTAAGAAATCGGGTAAAAACGCACCTAGAGAATGCTAGAATTGACTCTAGGAATAAAAGACAAGATGCACCTTTCAATACTAGTACATCTGCAAGGCCCGAAAATAAATTATTAGAAGTTGCAGCGAGAGCGGGTAACCAAATGAACCATAACATAAACACTAAGCTCAACTTCGGCACTTATAAAATTACGCAATGGGTAAAGAAAAGCTTTGAAGCTGCGTTCAAGCACATTTGTGATAGCCATAACGAAAGAATTCAATTGATTAAAGCTTGGTGTCAGATAGACCCAACAATTTGCATGAGGATATACCTTGAACGAAATGACGTTGTTGCTGAAAGAATTGGTGAGGTATTTAAAATCACTGGTTGTGCATCAGTAATCCCAGAGACTGTTTATTGGGATCGAGAAATAAATGGAACTTGTTACGAGGCAACGCCCGTCAAAGTCCAAAACTCTACACTTTTCATTAAGCCAGGCACTAGAGAATTAGTATTTGAATCAGATACAATAGACTGTGCCAATCGAACCATGCCAATATATAAATCCGATGATGGAAAATGGCGCACCATTAAAGGTATTTTTCCAGTTACAGTCTACGACAGAGAACTACCAAAAACAAAGCAATTCCAAGAATTGATGTTCAAATCACGTTCGATTTACCAATCTGATCTTAACGAGCTCGTCTCGAATACCATCCTCATGGCGTCCTATAGCAGGAGGCTCAACCAAAAGGAACGAGCACGCATCCATGTGAAAAATGTTGCCCCAAACAACCCTTTTGAGGGATTCGGCTTAGGTCTGCACCGTGGAGTTGATTGGATCAGAAATAAAACTAGAACAGCTGCCGAATGGGTAGCTAACAGCGCCGTAAAAATCAAGGACTGGTCCATCGACACGGTTTCCAGTGCTTTCTCATTTTGGAGAAACTGGATCTTCTGGGTTAAAGTAGGCTGTGTTGCCGTTTTAGCCGCAACGTTACTTGGCCTATTGATATGGATAAAAATCCAAGTCAAAGGATATTTTGGAGAATTCTTCAACTTAAGAACTATCACGAGCAACGTAAATGCAGTAACCGAAGAGGGCCATTGCCCAAGCGCACCAGAAGAGATAGACCTCATACACAATCCAGTACGTATGATTAACTATATACCTCAGGTTTACGCGATTACCGCGGAAGAAAGCGGAATTAACCAAGTACTCGCTAACCCCGAAGTCAGTGGCATCATTGCTGCTCTTCAACCATACGTCAGAATATATATAAACAGCGCAGCAGCCGTCTGCCTATTCGATACAGGTAGCTGTCTGACCTATTGCCGTGAGTCGACGGCTAGAAATCTGGGAATTAAGATTGATACCATAGAAAATCAAGCCCCAGCACGTGCGGCAAATGGCTCACCAATTTTCTTTATCGGTAGCGCCAAGGTGATTTTAAAAATAGGCGACGCAACTTTGAATGTGAAAATATTGGTCAGCCCCGATCATGTTTGCCCTAGTCCTATACTTATTGGAATGGATGTAATACGTAAAATAGCAGAGATGGGGCATGAAATTTCGATCCGACCAGGTAACGACTCGATCGTAATCGGCAAGAAAAGTTTGCCTATGCTATCAGCAGGCATAATTCCTGAAGAATTCACTAACTATGATATTAAAGTCGAAGAGGAAATAGAACTAAAAGGGTGGAGTGACTATGAAATTTGGATGAAAATCGATATGGTCATTCCCGAATCTTGGCAAATGATGGTAAGCGAAGACAAGAAGAATCCCTATAGCGAAGCCTTGCTCGTCTGTAGAACAGCATGTAAACCAGGGTCCACAGGACTCGTACCTCTGAGAATAACGACAATTGGGAATGCTCCAGTAAAGTTGAGATCAGGCGAAATAATTGCAAGATTCGAACTTGTGGATAGCGGTTGGAACCCAAGCGACGCATCTCGGATATGTTCAGTCGAAGAAATCTTCGACGAGGCCCCTGAGATTCTTTCAGACTATGATAAATCTTATATTCCACCAGAGGCTGATTGGACAAAAAAGTTACCACCCCTCCCATACGACTATGAAAATTCAGAACAAAAACGCTTATCTGATTGCATTGATTTTAAAAATACTTGTCTTACCCTTAGGGCTCAGAAAAATCTGAAAGCAATCATTGATCGAAATGAAAAAGCTTTCTATAGGAAAGGTGGGCATATAGGACACTATAATGGTCCAATTAAACACAGGATCGACTTGTTACCGGGCACAGAGCCCATCCAAAAGCGTCCTTATAGAGTCCCTATGGCATTACGGGACGAAATTCAAAAACAAATCGATGAACAAATCAGGCAAGGAATTATTGAGCCGTCAGAGTCACCATTTCAATCACCCATATGTTTGGTGAAGAAAAAAGACGGTACATACCGATTTTGTGTAGATTACCGAGAAGTTAATTCAAAAACCGTGAAACAGAAAACTCTGTTGCCTTTGATGCTAGATCTGTTTGATCAATTGCCTTCAGAAGGACGAATTTTTTCGTCATTTGATTTTGTCTCCGGCTTCCACCAGTTGGAAGTTTACGAACAGCACAGACCTCGCACCGCGTTTGCAACTTGGAATGGTATGCTATACCAGTACATTCGCCTACCTTTTGGGCTTACCCAGGCACCTAACTCATTCATGAAAGTAATGGAAAGCATTCGAAGAGAGCTAACCATTCGTCTTTTTTGCTATCTTGATGATGTGCTTATTGTAAGCGGTGAGGAGGATGAACACCTCGCCGACATTGAAACGTTTTTAAAAATCATAATCAAATATAATATGACACTCAAACTCGAGAAATGCGAGTTTGGAAAGGATCGTATCAAGTACTTAGGGATGGTAATAAGCCCTGAAGGAATTGCTCCTGATAGGGATAATATTAAAAAGATACTTGATCTTGAACCGCCAAAAACAATGAAACAACTTAGGTCTTTCCTTGGAATGTGCTCTTATTGGCGAAGATTCATTCACAATTTTTCAGGAATTATAGCTCCACTTTATGAGCTTATAAAGAAAGACGAGGAAAGTCCTAACGCAAAAATTGGAGATAAATGGAAATCAGAGCATCAGAAAGTTTTCGAAGAAATTAAATTAAGACTGACCACCGCACCAGTGCTAGCTGCACCCAAGTTTACGCAACCATTTGCGATTATGACAGATGCCAGTAAGACGGCGGTCAGCGCGGTACTTCTTCAGGCAGACTCTGAAGGAGCCGAACACCCTATTGCGTTTGCGTCAAGAACTTTAAACCGCCACGAATCGCGCTACCCCAGTGTCGAGAGCGAGGCACTGGCGATAGTCTTTGCCATAGAACAATTCCGGCCCTACATTGAGGGTAACGGTACGACTGAAGTTAGAACAGATAATTCGGCCCTAACCTCACTTTTTCGGAGAAAAGACTTGATTGGAAGACTTGCCAAATACCAAACGATTCTCCAGGCTATGGACTTACGAATCATACATCGAAGTGGCAAATCAAACGTCGTCGCAGATTTTCTAAGTCGTTTTCCTCCAGAAATAAACAATTCGGAGATAGAGATCGACGCTATCACTCGTAGAATGACAAAAAAGGAAGAAAAGGCGAAACAGGGTCTATCCGCCGATAACCACGTTTGTCAGGAAAATCTTTTAGAAAATATCACATTGGGTCAAATAAAAGAGGCCCAAGAACGGAATTCAGAATTCCAACGCGTTTATGATGCCATCAAGTTTGATACTTGGCCTATTACTCGAAAAGAAAAGGAGAAACTTGAAAAGTTAGTTCAAAACTATACCATAAAAAACGGCCTAATATACTATAAGCCAAGGGATGACGAGCCCGATGTCGGTCTCCGTTTGCTCATTCCTTATGCACTTAGAGAACCAATCCTTAAGCTATACCACAATAGCCCCATGCAAGGAGCACACTGTGGTGAGGATAAGCTCACGGAGCTGCTTCGCACTAGATTTTACTGGCCAGGCTGGACCAGTGACATCTCAAAGTTCATTAAACAATGTCATATATGCCAAACTAGAAAACCCAACGCTGCTGTGGCCCCTAAAAGAGAACCGTTACATCCTATAGAACCAGCCACGAGGCCTTGGGCCCAGCTACATTGTGATCTCATAGGCCCCCTTCCGCTAAGTGACAGGAAACAGTATATACTCACGGTAGTTGACAGCTTCAGTAAGCTGATGGCTACGGCAGCACTCACTCATAAAACGGCCCACGAAGTTAGTGACGCATTACTCCGAATCTTTAGTATTTATGGTATCCCTGATACACTAGCCTCGGATCAAGGCAGAGAATTCATAAATGAAACAATGAATCATCTAGCACAGGCACTAGGATTCAAGCAGATTGCTACGTCGGCCTATTGCCCCGCTTCAAATGGGCAGGCAGAACGCTTTAATGCAAGTATTGTAAATATGCTCTCTACTTTTGTAAATGCCAACGGCACCGATTGGTCAAAGTACCTACCGTTGACGACGGCAGCGTTTAACGCCACCGTTAACGCTTCGACGGGCGAAACCCCGTTTTTCGTAATGCATGGGTTCGACCCACGGCTACCCAGTGACGTAGGATTAATCCCTTTAAGTGGGAAAGAATCAATGGATATCCCCAATTATAAGAGAGAGTTGTTGCAGAAGCTACAATCCGCTTACAAAACAGTTAGCAACAACATCTTAAAGTCCCAGGAAAAAATGAAACGAAACTATGACGAGTCCAACAGGACCAAGCCTTCACAATTTAAAGTCGGAGACTTGGTCTTGTTTTACCGCGATGCCCCTCCGGATGGGGAGAGAACAAAGTTTTACCGGAGGTGGATCGGCCCCTTTCGAATCGGTTTCATTCAGGGCCCCACGATTACCCTACAATATATTATGGGAAATAAAGAACCATTCAATACGCATAGGAATAAGATTCAGCCATTTAACTCCCACTCCCCATTATCAATGCGACGCATAGACGCACCCGATCTGGAAAACGATCAGATCGTGGAAGGGAATAAAAGATATATAGAAAATAACATACCCAACTCTGAGAACTTCAATCCCAATTCTCTAAACGGGGATAACCCAGATAGTCGGGATACGAAACTAAAGGTAGCCCTTAAGCTAGAAAAAAGAAGGATTTTGGACCGCATCCTGAACAGCTAAGTTGTGCGAAATATTACATATGCATAAGAAGATAGATTAAATTATGTAACAGTTCGTCACACCTCCAGTCTAATCCCATATAAACTTCAAAAATAAATAAATAAAAATAAATTTTTAAAATAAAATTCAAAAAAAAATAATAAATAAATTTTTTTTCTATGCTTTAGTCTAAAAACCTATCCCGCCCCTCCCCCCACCAACTATTTTTAGATACAGCAAT
>JAQGCP010002585.1:0-10191 GCA_034699885.1 Acrobeloides thornei | reverse complement strand
AAATGCTCCATTTTTCATGATCTTTCCGAATATATCATTTTTTCATATGATTGTAACTGACTGGACTGGTCCTTTAACGGGTTAGTATTTGTAAAAAGTATTTGGCAATATTTGACGTCAAATGACATTGTCACCGTAAAATGACATCATATGCACAACTCTAGCTGCATACCAAAAATTTATATTATTAAATAAAATTTATTATTAAATATTATATTTAAAGAAGCCGTGCAAAAAAACCACTCGGCAAGAGAGCCGAATCACATAGACAAAATTCGATGAACAAAAAAATTCAGTATTTCGCAAAAACGGAATAAACAGATATATCAAAATTTTCAACTCAATATACTCAAAAAATCTTTTAAATAGACTAGTTATTATTTTTTTACAAATCCGTCATTAAAGAATTTCCAGAAATTCACAATAAATTTGCATAAATTATTCGTTGATAGAAAAAATCAATGACAAAAAAATCGAGGTGTAATGTAAAATCGGGGATATTTAATAGAAAGCCATGTTTGTAGATAAAAATAGGAAGGTACAAAAAAATTTTAAACAAAAATGATATGCAACAATTAGAAACAAATATAGTGGTAGTTTAGATGAAGAAAGTATGAATTTTTAGATGATTTTAAATTAATGGAAAAAGAAAAAAATATGCCACATTTTGGTGAATTTTGGTTTTTAAAATTAACATGTTTTGAAAAATTCCCTGAATCAGGGTCAAGATAATTTCTTCATGCTTAAAAAATGCGCGCAATCGATCCCTCTTATAAATCATATGGATGATTTCCGGGCGAAAAGGAAAATTTTTCGATTTTCGCGTCAATACACCAACTCTATTCCCTGAATCAGGGTCAAGAAAGAATTTTTTCAATGCTTCAAAACTACGTGCAATCGATTCCCCGCATAAAATTACCACTATATGGGTCATTTTTAGAAAAAAATTTTCCGCTCCCAAAAAAATTTTTTGGTTCCACTTTTTTGAATCGTCCTCTAGAAATAATTTTGTATTTTCAGCCAAAATGGTTAATTTTTGAGATTTTATATTTTTTAAAAACAATTCTCCGTGAGCTCAAAAATGTTACCGTACCTAAAAATGTGACATTTATTCACAAAATATATAAAATTAGACACAAATGCCAAATAAAAATATAAGAAAAATGCCAAAAAAAGAGATTTTATAAATGAAAGTGTTCAAAAATTTACAAACACGTTAATAAGAAATTTTATGAAATTTTTCATAGACCAAAATTTTTTATACAATAAGAAAACCCAAAGATATTTATATCCACCTATGAGAGAACTGTCTCTTCTTGGTGGACAAAAATCTATTCCGACGTCTGCAAGAGTTGAGAATTTCGTTGGAATTGTTGATGATGGTGATTTGCCAAGTCGGCGAGGAGAGCAGCATGTGTCAAGCTGTTAATGTGGTTTTCCACGGCCGATTGAGTGAGGCCTAAACATTTTAAAAAATAAATAAATTTTTGAATTTTTTTGCATCTTACCATTTGTGGCAGTGCTGGGATTCTGGGTAATGTCAAAATTCTTCCAAGGAACAAAAGTTGGTGTAGTGGCAGAAGTTGGAGTAGTGACGTTTGAACCACCGGAATTTCCAGATGTGATCACACTAGTTGGGTTAGAACTTGAGGTGATATTTGGAGTTCCACCATTTTGTGGCATTTGCTTACTTTTGATCAAATTTTTGTATTCGGTGATACGAACTTTTTTGCCATCAACCATACAGGTTCTTTTTGGACGAGGCCTGAAATTTGCAAAAGTATTTTCTTGTGTTAGAGGGGATTCATACCTATATCTATATTCTGGATGCTGTTCCATGTGCAATTTTGAAAGACGAGATTGCTCCTCATAATAAGGTTGTTTTTCTGCATTTGACATTGACTTCCAACGACCACCTATAAGAACAAAATATTTTTCTAAATTAAAAATTTTTTCTTACCCAAAATTTTTGAGATGTTGCTATTGTGCATATCTGGGCATTGCTTTAAAATCTTTCGACGTTCATCTCGAGCCCACACCATAAATGCATTCATGGGTCGTTTGATATGGTTTGGTGAACGAGGCTGGCTGAGACGGGTACTTGGACACCCAGCACTTGGAGTTTTTCGCTGGCCATTTTCGAGAATTGTGCCGTTAGAGCCGCTTTGTGGTGTACTTTGTCCAGATGAGTCTGGGGAATGGTTGGAGAAGGCCGAGTCTAAAAATTTTAAAGTTACAAATAAGTTTTAAAGGACAGTTTTTTCTGCGTCACCTTGCAACAACATCTTTTTCAATATTCATTATTTTATATCAAAATCAATTTCATTTGCTCATTTTTAAACAAAAACAATTTTTTTTGCAAAATTTTTATAGCCCAAAAACAATTTTTTGTTGCATTTTTGTGCAAAATCTAATCATATGATAAAACTATTTTTATATGGTCATTTTCAAACAAAAAACCGATTCTGTTCCTCCAACTGATAAGTCATGGACACTCAAATTTTTGGACACTATTTTATTTTTAGCAACTCTTATCAATTAGCTCAAAAAACCGTACTTTCTGTAGCAAATGACTGCTGTTGAACACCATTCAATGGAATTCTGCTAAGGAGTTGTGCAGCAGCTTGATTTTCTAGAGAAGAAGTCATTTTTTGGCTATTCGCCATGAGGGCTGCCATGGCTGCTTGAGTTGTAGTCAGATCCGAGAGGCTAAACATGTAATTATCAGAGAAGTTCTAAAATATGAAAATCTTACTCGGAGCTTTTAAATTTGCTCAAATTCAATGGAGATTCACCAGAAAGAGCATTCTCATGAGATATACCAGCAGAAATTGAAGTTTTGGGAATTCCAGCAAATGTATGTGATAAGAATGGAGAGGGTCCACCGATTCCAGCTGAAAGTGGTGTCAACATTGCTGGGTTGTTCAATAATTCGTAATTTGCTGTAAAAAATTTTTTTGCAGGGATAAAAATTTGATTGTCAAACCTTGTAAGAAAGGAAAGTTAAACGTCGCGGGGTTGGCATTTTGGAGGACTCCAGCTGCCGCTGCCATGGCCATGAGACGTTGCTGATTTTGATGCTGTAGAATATACTGATGCTGCTGAAGAAGGAGTTCATTGAATCCACCGGTTGCCATTTTCTGAAATTTTAAAAATTTCTCAAATTGAAAAAATTCATGAAGCAAAAAGCTCAACAACACTTTGTAAATTTAAGGCGGGTCTAACATGAAAAATTGTTTTTTGCCAAACAAAGAATAAAAAATCTCTCAACCCTGGACTAGACAAAGCTTGTCACACCAGCACTAGATGGTATCAGGCGGAAGTAGACAAAGTGTGCAATGTGAAGCCTTTGTTTGGAAAAATAAAGAAAATCGTTTTTACCTCAGATGGAGAAGCTTGTTGCTGACTGCTAGAACTTGAATTTTCTGTTACACTAAAGCTAGTTTTTCTTGAAGATTCTTGACCACCCTGTTCGTCTTCTTCGACTTCTTCAACCTCTTCTTCTTCAAGTTCTTCTTTGCAAGAAGCGCTAGTTTCACTGGTCAAGCGTTCTTTGACCGAATTGAGCTGAAAATTTTTTTTCAATTTTTAAAATTTAAATTTTTTTACTTGTTGAATAAGACCTTGTAGAAGATCTAATTTTGCAGTATGTGAAGGAACGGAGTTAAGAACTTCTCGAAGAGCGTGTCCGTCGATTAAAACAGTACAACCTTGTTCGGTTTGAGCCAAAATATCGGGTAGCTCCGTGATTAGTGCAGAAGAGCTGGATGTACTAAAATTGTTTAATTAGTACAAATTGGAAATTTGAATAAAAATATAAATTTTAGAGAAAAATGGCATAAAAGTCGCGTTAGATTTTTTAAAAACTCAAAAATTTTGAGCAAAAACGATCAGATTGAGCGCCCTTTATTCTCTCCTCTTTATCACTTTCCGGCTTTTAAGTTATTCAAGCATTAAGTTCAAATCTAGACATTTCAAAAATCCTACAACTTTTTTCTACACACAACCGTTTTAGTACAATGCAACACTATCACAAAACCGAGCTCAACAGATTGGCAAGAAGAAGAGCCGAAAAACATCCTTGAGGATACAACTCTTTTTTCTTTCTCTGTGTCAAAACCGCTAGACGGAATTTTGATAAACAAAAAACTCAAGCTTTGTATGTTGTGCTTTTTTCGCTCCATGCCGACCGATGTTCATCTCTTTTCCTCGAAACATTTAAATCGTACAAAAAGTGGTAATACAATAAACGGATACTCCAATCCAATTCTTCTTGTTTACGCTTAGTCAACGGCTAAGCCTTCATGACAACTATGGGAAAGTTCAATTATAGAGCGCAAATCTCGTCAGATTATAGCGTTTTCGCCTACAGGGCAAGTATAGAATTCCTTTGAGCCAGCCCAAGAAATGATATCAACTAATAAAAAAAGCTGCCGATTGAGTTAAGTACAACCGAAAGTTACAATTATAGAAATAAAAAAAAGTAAACGTGGCGCAAAATTTGAAAAGTTTATTGGGTAGGATGCGTCGTTTAGATTTCGAAATTTCGATTTCGGGTTTCGTAAATCTAAACCGAAATTTTGATAAAATCGAAGCGAAGATTAAAAAATCTTAAGGGTTCCCCCCATACATGGACAAGCAGGGGGGTACTGGGCCCCAAAATACGAATTGGTCCCAAAGGTTACTGTCGATCAAAAAAAAACGTCGACAGACTAAGTATTTTTAACTGATTTTTACCAATATTTTTGAAATGTTTTTGCAGTTATCCAATTGTATGAGCACTATCTTGGCAAGCTACATCAATTTTCAAACTTGCCAGATTGATCGGCAAATTTAAAAAAGACCATAAACAGTACCCTTTAGTTAACCCTCTCAACTATACAAATATAATAAAACAAGAGCCCAAAATAACCTATCACATTCCCCAAATGACCGCTAAAAAACTATCTTCTAATGTTTAACGTCCGAATTGTTTGCCAATAAAGGAAGAGGTGTGTGCACTGATAATGGTGAACGATTAAAATAGGGAACTCTCATCTCTGTAGCCCTTGTGTGTACCACTGATAAAGGCGATTTGTTTGAATGAACACGAAAGGAGTGGACACAAGGCACCGGGCACCGGACACTGGCCAACACTATACTGATAATACGGTCTTAATGGACATTTTCGATTTATCTGATATTATTATTTGTCCATAGGGAAAAGCCTTCGGAGGTCATAAGATGCCAGCCAACAGCCAAATGCGTTGTTTGTACAACTTGAGGGGGAGAATGAAAAAGAATAATTTTATTATTGTTGCGGGCTACACCTGTCAGGACAAGTCTATTAAAAATATGCTAACAACAAGGAAGTTGTAAAAAAGCGTAAATTTAAGGAATTACATGCAACATTAGGATAATCTTAAGCAAAACTTAAGCCTAAGCATAAGATACGTCTAGGCCCTGTTATCTCTCTTTCTTTCGTTAAACTCCCATTTATTTGATGAATTTAAGAAAATTTTATTAAACAAAATCTAAACCAAGCGTGAACCTACACTTAAATCCATGTTAAGCCTATATTAAGGAAGTTATACTACGTTAGTACTACATTAAGGAAGTTATAAATTAATAAACGAGAAAAAAATATTCACGCGGTATTAATCATCACTCCAAACATGTAATTAACATAAAATTTGTTTGAATAGTTGTAAGGCAACGTAAGCTTAAACAATGAGTAAAATGTTTCCTTTTCTAAGGTCACCATAGCACCAATCTTATGTTCGTGAGAATTGTAGGGTTCAAAATTTCACCTCGAGAATGGTTTAAAAAAAAATAAGAGGCGGGTTTTATAAGGTTCTAAGTTCACCTAACCTTTCGAAAGATAAAAGTAACAACATAAAAATATATGGGGCATTTATCCGTCATTACGTTACGGATTACAATTATGGAATAAATTTCATTACGTCTCACTACTAATGGGGTGGGGGCCAAACATAATAGTCCCCATATATGTTTAATGGATTTTTCAAACTTGTAAAAGTTGGTCCACCCTGTTACAAAATCCTGCCTACGCCCCTGGCCGCCACTCATGGTGAAGTGGGAAGCATCCCACATTGCATTCGAATGCTCAAAAGTTCGATCCCGCAAAGCGTAAATTTTATTTGGCTGAAAAAATTAAAAACCTCAAAAATTTAAAAACCAAAGACCTCACCCTATTACTCATAAACACTAAAAGCTCAAATAAAAACGGCGCCTTTAAATTCAATTAAACAAGTTTATCAATTTTTATGATAATAAAATTAAACGTCAACACATCCTATGTATAAATAAACCCTAACCCCCGTGTCCCCCAATCAGTCATACGACAAAAAGTTTACCCAAACTATTTAAAAAAATAATAATTTGTTATTAATTCAAACAAAAATATTATGTGCTTGCCTGGCATGGTCAATCCAGAGATAACGATGATGTGATTTATAAATTATTTTGCAATTTCTTATTTTGACCCAGCATGAAATTGATAAGCAATTATGTTTTACGAAAAGGTGTTTATTGAAAAAATTGTTTTTCGACTCCACCGATGCTTGTATATAGAAAATATAGAGAAAAAGAGGAAGTGAATAACATTTTGGAAGTTAAAATTCATGATTGTGAAAAAGCGTACAGCTAATGTTTTTGTTTTTCACTATTTTTAAAGGTAAGAAAAACAAGGAAGAAAAGTATATGATAAAGAGAGCAACAGATAAAAGTAAGGAAATTTTTTGTAAAATAATATCAAAAATTAAATAGGACTCGGTAGCACAATGGTAGTGTATTTGGACGGTAGCCAGGAGATCCGAGTTCGAGTCCCGATCGGGTCCGAAAACTTTTGCCCAATTTCAAAAAATTGAATATTATCAAAACCTCTTTAAGCTATAGGGGGTATATCCCCTTGTAGGGGTAACTTCGACCAAAATCGGAAGATTCGAGTTCCCCAGGTCGACCCCCCCCCTCCCCGAGTAGGGGGGGGGAGAGTCGACCTCTCATGATCCCTACTCGTTTTAAAATTTCGAAATCCCTCCCATTTTTGCCATTAAACTGCCATGCGACAAAAAAGGCAAAAAGACGAGTCGATTTTTTGTCACTTTTTAGACGTTGAACGTTATTTGGTCGGGATAGTCGAAAAAATTTTGGACTAGTCTTATACATCAGCGACAACTTTCCTACCCCTGATCACACTAAAAATACTGACCCTGATCTCAACTTCCTTGCGCACTTTGGGAACAAAAATTCTCTAAGAACTTATTGCATTACAAGAATCAAATTATTTTTATGGCTTATTAACAAAAAGCTATCGCTTTCCACAAATTACCCACACTTAACAAAAACAATTCAATTTGGCATGTCATGAACTCTATTATTATATAACCACAGAAATACTGAAAATGTACAAATTAGCTATTAATTTCCATCAATTGAAAACAAAAAATCTAGCTAATTTTTCAAAGAAAAAGTTTACTAAATACAGCTGAAAATAAACTTTTTCGCGCTTTGCCAGGTGCAGAGAAAGGGCTGCAAAAGCAAAATTTCCATCCGATGAATATTCCATTATCAGAGATGAAAGCAAAATGAAAAGTTCGGAGAAAAGAAGCAGTAGTCGCAGTGATGAGAACACTTTATTGAAATGATGAGCTTTTTGTGGTGAAAATAGGCGTTCAAAATGGCTGTGGCAAGTGGAGCTTATCACCGAATAAATATGCGCAAGACTGTCACTGAGAAATTCTTGAACTATGCAAATTTTGTAAAAAACATAGATATGAGAGTAAATGGAGTTTTTTACTTAAAAAAGCAATTTTAAAATAAACATTGTTAACAGTCAAATCAGTGGTGAGAGAGAAGGGTCGATTAAGGGAGCACTTTTCCAAAAAAAGTCGGATTTTTTTTGGCAAAAAGTCATTTTTAGCTATTTTTGCCCAAAAAGTCTCACTTTTTACAATAAACGAACGTAGTAGCCATCGTACCAGAAAATTTTTTCCAAAAATGTCCATTTTTCAAAAATCAACTTGAGGTCGAGGTGTGTAGGGGGAGAGGGGGCACTTGACCGATTTCATTTATGGCTATTTTACTATTCCAAATCGGAAGTCTGCTAACATAAATCCTTCATGCATCAACCTAATCCTATCCCTTAAAATAAGTACAGTAAGTGCTTAAACATAAGATATAAATGTTCAGAAATCTAGTTAATGCCAAGAAGACAAACTAAAGCATTATTTGAATATAAAAATTAAATTTATAACAAGCTGGGCGGGGATTTTGAGATACAAATGAACTTCGCTCCATCTTTTAAAAAGCTCCCACGCAGATCAGTTCTAACTCACACCGCAACGTATGATAAGCAAAATTGTCATACTTTCTGCAACACGTAATAAGCAGAAGTTTAACAATGTAATTTTTTTTATTAAACCCGTGGGAAAAACTTCACACTTTCTCGAATGCCACAAGAAACGTCAAGAGGGAATAGGCTTAAATTTATTAAAATCTCATTAATATACATTTATGTGTGCTTATAATCGAGGTCGTTTCAATTGTTCGTGTTCTCATTAGGAATATTTCAATTTCAAAAAAGAATCAAGGGTTATGACCATTTTCATTGGTAGTGTGAAAGAGCAAGAAATTAAAAGAGGGGTAAACTTTTGTTCGAGGGAACCGTTTCTGGGAATGTGTTTTTGAGCTTCCGGTTGTAATGAGCAAAAATGGAGGTAAAAGGTCGATTAGTGACTATAGTATATGATCGAGAACAATTTTGAATAAAAGTATGGGAACAGACGTATGAGGTGTACATAAAGACATAGAAAAAATTAAAGCAACATTATATTGGGCGGAGGAGAGCCAATTTTGAGACAAGAACAGTGGAGTAGCCAAGGGGAAATGTTACCTTCCCCCGTTCCGTAAAAGTTTTTCCGATATGTGACCAAATTGTTGCTTGGGGTAGGGGAGGCACGTAACTAGGTCTTGATTTCGTGGAGATCATTTTGAAAAATCATAAGGGGGATCCTTATGTATTTTTTGGGCGGTCTTCGGTCGGCCAAAACATAAGGGGGACCATTAGGAACCAAAATTAATTTTTTCAATTTAGGGGGGGGGGGTTCACAGACCCTTCCCCTAACTTTCGATTAGGGGGTCCACGGATTTTTTCCTTATTTTTGAATTTTGTTAAAAAATTTAATTTTTGTTTAAAGTATTTTTTAAGATTTAAAAAATTAAAAATCCCATTTTCAATTCGATCAACAAAATCTATTTTTCTATTTCTTGAGCAAAAACCTCGATTGTTTCCACATCAAAATATCCAAACTTTCATTTAAAGCACAAAACCTAGACCAAACAAAAAATTTTTTGCAAAAATCAGCATTCAATTTCAACAATCACACTAATTTGAACAATTAAAAAGACACGGAACCAAATAAAATATCATAAATCCAACTAACATAAAACACACTATGCGTCACACATCCCCACCAACAGTAGTTTTTCATTTAGGATCATACTAATCTGTATTGTTTGCTGAGCATACATCTCGATTTTGAAACAATTGGGAATAAAATTTTGAAATGTGCTTTTTTGTACTTACCTAGTATGATGAGAAGTGCTTGATGCAGTTGATTTTACGGACGCTGCAGGCGGACTTGAGACGGAATTTTCTGGAGAGCTGATACGGCGTTCTAAGGTGGTGCTCTCTGATTCAAACTAAAAACATTTCTTACAAAAATTTGTTTTTCAAATTCTCCGATGTTATTTTCGAGGACGGAAAGGAACCGAATAGTCAAAACAAAGGTATTTCCCAGTCTATCAGTTAACCCGAGATTGGAATGATAACAATTGAAAGGAGTAATTTGCCATGGGTACTCCACGTTGTTTGTCACTGCCAGCCGATTAAAAAATATTTACGATTTTTGGTTAATTTTTTGGGAGAAATTTATTTATTTTTGAACCAAATGAGCCTGACATTTTTCCATGAAGACAGTGGTATTACCAGTTTATCAGTGAATAACAATAAAAAATTGACCCAAACAAGTAAAAAGTGAATGTCGTGCTGTTTTTCATTACAAGTCAAATTGGAAAAAATAAGATGTTTGGTCAATTTTTTTATCAGTATAAAATACAGGGTGTGCGGAAATTATCCGACCCCCTATTGTCGGATACTTTTCACCATAACTTTTGTTAGGAACATCTATA
>JAQGCP010002584.1:0-10193 GCA_034699885.1 Acrobeloides thornei | reverse complement strand
CCGTATATGAACTTTCATTTGGCGCTGTTTTTAAACAAATTTCCCGGGTTGGAGTCTTCGTGGCACTGGACCTTTAAGTATTGATCGATCCAATAAGTATTTAGACAATCTGAATGCTACTTGTTATAATGCTGGATACTGGAAATACGGACAATACGTGGAGGGGGGATACGACTTGATGTTGTATTACACCAATGTTCAAACTGACCTATTCAATATGAATTTTATCACTAGATTACTTGTAAGTTGTATAGTGATTAAGATAACAAAGGCTCAACTCGAACGTCACTTTTGAACATTAAATCACAACGATAATAAAATATAAATATACTTGGGCAAAGGGAAGGATCCTCCTCCCCTAACCAAACCTCTCATCGGTCCAATTTTTGGATGGAACTCTCTCAAAATTTTTTCGAACTTTGGAAGTCTAGTTTCGACTTTATTTTGCTTTATTCGTAATTAAATCGACAAAAAATGTTTCTAGGTTAGAAAAACTTTTTCCAATCTCTTTTGCGCTAAGTTAATTAAAATATATATACCGTATTTTCTCTAAAAAAAGTCCCCTCTCTAATAGAAGCCGCCTCTCTAATAAACGCCCCCTAAAAAGGCGGTTGAAAAATAAACGCCCCCTCTCTAATAAACGCATTACTCATAAAATTGAATCGGTTGCATTTTTTCTCATGATTAAAATAAAAAAATTTTAAAGTCTGTTTTTTCGCAAATACCTAGTTGCGGATTTTTGAAAAACTCGATTTCAAATCTTCTCGTTTCAATACTTAAAAAACTTGCATTCAGGCAATTATAGTAATACTTTTTGAACAACTTTAGACAAAAAAATTAATTAATTTTTAAAAAAAGCAGTCCGCATCGTTGAAATATAGGCTCTGAGGAATTTTTTAATCCAAGATCATAGAAAATGGATTTACTAGAGCAGAGAAGAGGCATTTTGAAAATTGCGTTAATTTTTGTCAAAATTTGTTCAAAAAGTATTACTATAATTGCCTAAATGCAAGTTTTTTTAAGTATTGAAACGAAAAGATTTGAAATCGAGTTTTTCACAAATCCGCAACTGAGTATTTGCGAAAAAAACAGACTTTAGTCGAATTAGTATCAAAATAAAAAAAATGATGAGCAAATTTCAGCGTTACGAAAATTTGGATCACCCTATATTTTCATTTTAGTTTGGGATACTGGGATTAATCATATCTCTGGCTGTAACAATCTTAATATTGCGAAACTCATCATTACGTACATCTTATGGCATCATCTGCGCTTTTATTTCTAGTTGTGATATTGTACTGCTAATAAATATTGTTCTCATAGAAACAGGCTATGATATTAGGTAATATGGCATGGAAAATTTCAAACACATTGATTTTCTAGATATTATATTAAGAACTTCAATTTTGTCGACGAGGATGACAGGTCTCCACAGTTATATATTTTCAGCATACGAATCGACACAATCACCTATTATTGGTTTGCTTCGACTTTGGCCATAACTATATTTCTAGGAACTTTAAAATCGTTTCAACGATTTTTAGCCATATACGCTCCGTTATTTTATAATTTTCGTGTAACGAATAAGCTTATTGTTAAAATTATGAGCTTGGTCGTAATCATTTTGCTAATAGTTTTTGTGCCTGTTATAATTATTACTAAAGATCTAAGTAAGAAAATTCAGACTTGATTAGTCTCTTTAAAGGAGAATGTGCTTCATTCTGGACTAACTTTTTTCCGGCCCTGTCTTTTAATTTTTCCGGAGTCTTGTCCCGATTCCAAAAAAGTGGATCTCAACCCTCGAAAAAATCATATATGGATTCTAGGTGGGAATTCCTCTTAAATATAGGTATTAGGAAATTTTTTGAAACTCCATGTTATGGTGTTCGATCTTTTTCTCTCATCGAGTAGAATCGAATGGTAAAAGTCGATTTCAAAAATTCTCATGTTTTTGAGTTACCCGGGAGCGGCCGGAAATTGGCAAGAGCAGTCGAAAATTATCGGAGCGATCGGAAATAAAAAAGCACCGCGCGTCGGTCTATCACAGTGGCGTAATTTTGCTCGAGGAATGGGGGGGGGGTAGCACTTGAAAAATTTTCGATTTTCCATGAAATTTATCGAATATTACACCAAAGAAAGAAGCGAAGTGAAAGGAAAAATAACATGAATTTCGCGGAAAGTGCAAGAAATTGAGGCCATTTAAGGAAGTTTACAACTCAACCATTCGTTGCTGCAATAGAGCAGTGGATTAAGCGCCGATGCCCAAACAGAAAGCAAAAACCAACAGTGAAGGTTCAAGACTGGGCAGTCCAACAAACTTTTGCGACTCTCCACGACAGATTTAGTGATACATACCCTCTAGTTACGGCTCTGCGGTTTCCGATCAATGCAACTGTTCCGATGCAGCCCTTCCGCTATGGTTGTTCAAGCCAGAAAAAATATTTCAGATTCTTCCGAGATCAATTGCATGAGCTGATTCGTTTCAAAAGAAATTCTTCCAACAGCTCTGATTTCACCTTATATCATGCAAAATATTTATTTTTAGACAAATATGAAGACGGAAATTATTTATTGGGCACATGTGATTGTAATAATGATATAATGTTTGTAAAATACATCCGAGATTATTGGGACTATGGAAATATTCTTGTTTCACTCATATTGGACACTTTGACTGCATGTAAACTTTTTTGGGTGCATAGACAGAAGGAAGAGAAAATGTCGAAACAACAACAGACTATTGAACGATTGTTCCTTTTACAAGTAATCTTATGATAGCTGTAGAGGTCATTAAATGACAGGGTAGTACCGCTACTACCTTTCATCAGGCTGGGGTCAAGGTAGTACCAAGATGTCAAGGTAGTAATAACACAATTTTTTCTCTCCAATTTCGTTAATAAATGGCAAAAAAGAAATAGAAAATATAGTCAAAGCAGCTATGTCTGGGGATAGTCAAAACAATTATGGATGGGGTTGGGAATAGTCAAAACAGCTATTACTGGGGATCGTCTAAACAGCTATGGGTGCGGCTGGGGATGGTCTAAACAGCTATGGCTGCTGCTTGAGTTAGGCGAAACAGCTATCGCTGTAGCTGGCGATAGTCAAAATAGCTATGGCTGTGGATAGTAAAAACAGTTATGGCTGGGGCCTGGGATAGGCTAATGGCTCTGGTTGGGACTGGAAAAATATTCATTTGTTATCGATACTATTGTACTTTGACATTATGCTACCTCGACATCTGTTACTACCCTGATATCTTTGGTACTGCCTTGGCACCTGAGAAACAATGTAGTAACAGTACTACCTTGATACCAAACGGTAGAGTTGTGTAGGACTAAGGCACAGCTCGGCCTGGCTTGCCTAGGGCCGGTAAAGAGTGCTCAGATTAGGCTGAGCCAGTCCAAACCGGACCATGGGCCAGCCAGGCCATTGCACACCTCTATAAAAATGATTATGATTTTACGAAAATTGCAGAATTTCGCGAATGCATTTACCTTTATTGCATTACTTATGACATATTACGTCTATGTATACGTTTGTCATGCATCAGCTGATGAATGTAGAACGAATTTTCCTCGGAGATTTGTCGTCATGTTTTATAGATTTAATTCTTCAAGAGTAATGTGGAGATTTTTCGACGAGTAAAAATTTTATGTAAAATTTAAATTTTATATATTAATTTTAGAACTGTAACACTTCTTTTTCAACTTCGAGCTTACAAAATATTAAAGGGAAACAGTCAAATCGCCACATCAGTAAACAACTACACAAACAGTAACAAGTAAACAAACAGTAACAAAGAAATAAATGGATCCCAAAAAATCGAATTTGTGAAATGTTTCGAGACATTATAGCAATTTTTATTTTCTTTATTTACGTATAAAACGTGTCTATTACAACAAATCATAAAATTAGTAGTATTAAAATTTAATAGAAAGAATAGAATGAAAACATAGAGTTTAAAAAATGATGAGAAAGAAATAAAGAATACGAAAAAAAGAAAATTAAGAGTATAACAAAGTCTAAAATTTATTTCACATAGTCTGTTAAGCTCTAAAAATTTATTTTTAACAAATTTCTTTATAAATTCCAATGGCTGGTGCATTTTGAACGTCGGTTGAGAGCTTATTTTTTTATACTATTTTATACTAAAATAACTCTATTTGAGGTTTTCTATGCGAAACATCGATTTGAGCCGAACTATGAAAACGCTTTTCTGGCCAGAATCAGTGAAAAAACAGGATTTTTTGCTTTTTTGAGGTTTTTGGACCAATTTCTGATACAACCATGATACAACCATAACATAACCATGACACATCCATGACATAGCCATGACGTAACCATGACACAACCACTCAAATTTTCGAATCTTAAGATACTTTGAGAATAATGGTGTCCTTTTTGTCAATTCTAGCGTACAACTAGATTGTTGGAATTGAGGTCTGTTTTTTCGCAGGAAAATATTGTTTTGCGCACAAGGCCTAGGCTTAGGCCTAAGCTTAGGCTTAGGCGTAGGCTTAGGACTAAGCTTAAGCCTACGCCTAGGCCTTGTGAGCAAAAAAATACCAACCTTTTTCGCAAATAGCTAGTTGCGGTTTTTGCAATTGTAAATTATGATATTGAAAAACGACAATTAGCGAGAAGTTCAATATGTCCGCTATGGTAGCTATGGTTGTGAAAAGCATTCTCGAAAATCAAATAACGAACAAGAAAGTTGAAAACAAATACTTTATGAGAAGCCTGCTATTTTTTAATTTATATTTTTTTAATTTTTAATATATATCAAACACATTTTTCGTCGTCTTTTTCTGTTTAGACGTGAATTGCGAACCTGGTTTTAATTTTTAGGTAGCCAAAAATTGACGTAGGCAGCCAAAATCGACGTAGGTAGCCAAAAAATCGATGTATTAGCCAAAAATCGACGTAGATATCCAAAAACCATTGTTAGGTAATTTTTTCGGCCAAAATTTCTATTTGGACGATGTATTCCAATATGGAGAACATTTCTAGCGTGGTTTCGAAAAAATCTGAGAAACTTCGATTTTTGAGCCATTTTACATGGAGGGCTGTAGCAGGGTTTCTAAATGAAATTTTCAAATTGAAGTTTTTGAGGACCAAATTTAAGTCGAAACATCAAAACTTTAAGTAAAAAATAAGTACATGTTTCAGGGCCGTAGGAGCTCCGAAATTTCGGAGGGGGCTCAGGTCCAAAAATTTTGAACAATCAGAAGAGTTATGTTTTTGGGGGGAATATTTAAAAAAAAAGACTAGCGAAGACGAATGAATTTTGAGCGAGATAAGGTCAAATTATGATAGATTAAATTTCAAAAAATTTAGATTTTCGACACGGAAACCTGATTTTCAGGCAAAACCGTCATCATTTTCGGGTTGCTCATTACCAATTCTATATAAATGAAAAAAAGGTCATAAAAAACGGATAAAAACTACGGTTTTTAGTTAGGTTTTTTCATTGTGTCGATAACCCGCAATAACTTTTACCCCCCCCCCCTTTAAGTAAATTTAGAAACCCTGGGTTGTAGTTGTAGGGATCGAAAATCAATTTTCTTATATTTTTTCGAAACCACACTAGAAATGCTCTCCATATTGAAATACATTGATAGGAATTTTGACCGAAAAAATTATCTAACAAGGAACGCTCAACATAGGAAGCGCGGATCTTGACAAGGGGCCTAGTGGGTTTGAAAGTACTCGGACTGAAAACAATTATGACATATGTTTCGGATCCGAACCAAAAAAAAATTTTTTGGCTTAAAATCTTCTGCAAAAACATTTTGCCGTAGCTGGGAGTAGAACCCCGCTCTACGTGTTAAACGGCTAATGGCTTCTCCAATACACCAGAGAGGCTTAATTTTGATTAAACAAAGTTAGACTTTGTTACAAAGAAAAAACCTTAAATGCTCCGTAGCTAAAAATTTTTTTTGGTTCGGATCCGAAACATATGCCGTAGTTGTTTTCAGGCCGAGTACTTTCAAACCCGCTAGGCCTCTTGTCAAGATCCGCGTTTCCTATGTTGAGTATTCCTTGTAAGATATTTTAGACAGGTTAGAAAGTTCAAAAAATCAACGTAAAACAAGTTTTTGGTCTTCGGACAAGATTTTGAATGTAAGCGATTAAGCGGATTGGCTCAAAATGACTTTCTAAAACTTTGCCATGCGTTAGTCTCACTAAATAAAGTGAAATTAAATGACAGTCGAGTCGTTTAACACTACGGCCACCTAGGTTCAAACTTTCGAAATATCGTCTCTTAATTTTGGGTGTCACCGAGCATCGATTTTGGAATTTATAGAGCAAAATTTACCGAGCATCGATATAAGAGAGTCCCCCAGAGGTCACAGAGCATCGTGGACTTTTTGGGAAGGGGTATTTGATGTGAAATAATTAGTTAAACTTTTTTAGTCACACAAACTTAAATAAAAATTCTCAGTATCTGTTATCATGTATTTCTTTTTTTTGTTTTAGTGACGACATTTTTGTAAAAAAAATATCACTATTTTTAATTTTAATTAATGATAGAACAAACACATATTTCCAAAACTTCCTTGTTTATATTTTTATTTATGTGACGGATAAAAAACTTCAAAACAAATTTATGTTTATTCGTTTTTATATTTCAAAGTACTCTCTTTCAATGCATAATGTAAATATGTTTTTATCTATAGCACACTTATCTCTATTTGAAAGAATTTTTAAAAGAAAACTCCGCCTATTTGTTTTGTGCTTTATGATCATTTCGAAGCATAAATAGTAGCACAAGCTTATTTGGATATCCTTGTATGAAAATTTTGTCTTTTAACTCAACTAGGAAATAATGGCTCTTAGACTTTTTGACCCCTTATATTCTCGGGCATTATGGGATCCAATGCGAGCAGTTCAAATGGTCGATACATTCTTGGACGATGACATGCAACTTCGGATTCGTGACAATGCTGGTCAGTTGAAAATGGAAGAAAATGGAGATTTTACTTATCGTGTAAATATTCAAGGCTATAGACCGGAAGAATTAAAAGTGGACATGGAGGGTGATGATATGGTTATCCAAGTAAGTGCAGAGTATCACCAAAAGTTGAAATTTTAAATATTTTTTCAAAAATTTTAAATTTGTTAAGTTTTCAAAATTGCATATCGATCTAGGGAATCTTTTAGAAAATTATTTAGAAAATTTCTCTCATTCCCTCTCCCTACTCCAACATTTTATCATTAAATAGAAGATCTCTTCTACCACCAACCCTTTTTATGGGATGGGATGTCTTGTGTAGAGCTTTCTTTTTTCGGGCTAAACTTTTTTAGATATATAGAAAAAAGTTAAAAATTCTTCTTTGAGTTAGGTTGAAAAAAATAAGCCCTCTAAAATAAACCCCTCCTCTCAATGGGGAGGGTTTGAAAAAACAAGCCCGGAGCTTATTGTAGAGGATTTACGGTAAGTGTATATTTTTTTGCTCCCAATTTTATGCCAATTTAGAATTTTAAAACTTGTTTTTTAGGGAGAACACAAAGAAGAGCGTGAACATGAACACGTGTATCGTCAATTCCGACGTAAATTCAAAATCCCTAAAGAAGCATTGAAAGATTCCATCCGCGCCGATATGGTAGATACAGGTCTTTTGACAATCACTGGGCAATCACTAGGAGCAGTACAAGCACAAAAGCGCAATATACCAATTGAGCAGAAGAAAAGCGATAAGCCAGATTTGACTAAAAAATAAATTTTTTTAAATATTTTTTTCGTTATACTACTTTTACTATCTATTAAACATTTTTTATATTCAATTTGTTTATATTCAAATTTTGGGGTCGTGAGGTCTGGGTATTGAGTGACAAATAAGTACTTTTGAGCATTGTTTTGAAATGATGGTAAAATTTTACCAGGAGTAGTGTATGGGATTGGGGGGAGGGTAGTGCCTGAGGAGGGAAGAGGGTTGTGCTTCCGTTTAAAAATTTTTTTATCAATCAACGTGCACATGAGAAGGGTGACCATTCATTATTCCTTTAATTTTTGGTCGAAAATGGATTTCTTTAGCCATCTATGTATAATCTATAGTAATCAAAAGGCGTTGTAAGAACTGATAAGCCTAATAAATAATTAAAGTTTAACTTGAGAATAATATGATTTTTAGCAACTACTAATATAAATTGAAATAAATGACTCGAGGGGGCTTTCTAATAATAAAATTCAATATTAAGAAAGCCGATCGAATCCTGTATTCCAAATTTATGGATAATTGACAAGTAATATTAGTTATAAGGAAATTAAAATAAGCCAAATTCTTCATTGAACACCAGGAACGTTTAAGTTACATAATACTAAATTAAGCTAATTCTCGATCCTTTTTATATAGATTTTTAACCAACGTATAAAATGGGTGTGGTGATATCTTTTGAAATTTAGACAACCAACTTCCTAATATAGCAATGATTAAAGCCCATAAAACATTTTTTCATAATCTAACATAATCTGGTAAAGTTCTAGACTAATATGCCTACAAAAGCTGTCGAAATCTTTGAATGTCTATAGCAATCTATGAATGTGGTTTTTGATTCATTATTATATAAATATGATCATCTAAACTCTGTAACAAAGATTGATTCAAAAAAACTGGGTGGACATGGCCTAATGGCGCTGTAGTTTTTGGCGAGGATTTGATCTCACCAAAGTCGAAATTTTTATTTTAGCTAATCATAAATAGTCGTAAAAACAAACTCCATTAAAATTACTGGAAGCCGAGCACTACGAGCTCGAAAATTCTCCGAGGGTGACTCCGAACGGCATTTCGCTTAGCTAAGAAAAAAAAGTTTTACTAACCCTTTTTATTTTTGAAAAGTGTGACCCTCTTCTCTATACACATGGCCTAGTAATCTAGTTTGTAGCATAACAGTTGATAGATGCTGAGAGGAGCTCTTTGAGAGCCTCAAGGCAGATAAGTTAGGTCGTTATTATATGACTCAATAAAAATAGTTGCTATACTTATTTCCCTCTTACATTACACACAACACCCTATAACATTACATATAACTCCTTGGGTCACAAAAGGATTAGTTTTTACTAATCCTTATGCATCCATGCGTTGCAGTGGGATTTTTTGAGAGGTACCCTATAAAAATGGTGTCGATCGACTTTCCCCTACAACTTAGTTTTAGCACCCCGGGTTTAGATCTAACGTTCCCGAGATCGTCTGCACACACAATACACATATTACACGTTTATAGTAGTAGTAGGAACATTAGTTTTTCGAGAAAGAAATTTCTGCGCCATAGTTCGCTGGTTCAATTCCCAATGAAATCAAATCGATTTTGTATCATTTAGTTAGCGGTATATTTGAATGACTTTTGGTAATGGGAGTTGGGGTGCGCAAAATTTTTGCGTAATGCTATTGTATTGGCAGTGTTTCAAAATCGAAATTAGTCGTGAGCAGGGGTGTCATGAAACTCGAACTCGAAAAACTCGATATTTTTTGTGAAACTCGAACTCGGACTCGAAAGTTTTTTAAACTCGTGATACCCCTGGTCGTGAGTCGATAAGTGACCACCATGGTATAGTGGTCCGGTGCGCTACCAAGGTAACGGCATCACCGGCTCTAGCAATGATTCGGTTTCCCCTTGTGTCCAAAAGATTTTGCCCTGTAGTATTTAGCCGGAAATATAAGATGAACCAATGATCGATCGGGAACACTCGCTCCGCGCAACAACATCTCTTATGAGGTCTCCTTAAAAAATTTTACCCATTGCACAGTCCCCCTCCAGTTGTGTGTTGGAGTGGGGGTATTGTTGTAATGTGACTTGAGCTTTCTGACACTGAAATTGAATTAAAAATTGATTTTTGGCGAATTTTTCAAATTGTTTGTTGAAATTTTTTAAAGATTTATTAACCTAATTCAATTCGAATATGAGATAAATTTTCTCTTTTAGTAAAATAAACGTGGCAATAGGAACGAATGCACCGCACAACAAAATTCCGCACGGATCTACCGCACAGGATTTTCCACACATTTACACATCCACATGGAATGACCGCACGGATTTTTCACACAAGGATCTTCCGCACATTTTTTGCATTAATAAAATTTGCCTGAATTTCAATAAAATTGTGTTTATTGAAATGATTGGCAAAAAATCTTTTAAAAATGTGAGAAAAAAATTCAAAAATGTGCGGAAGATCCTGTGTAGCCAATTCCTTA
>JAQGCP010002583.1:0-10199 GCA_034699885.1 Acrobeloides thornei | reverse complement strand
TCCCCAAATTGCCCCGGAATTACCCGGAGAAATCTGGATTTATCCAATTTCCCAGATCCGGATAATTCTATTTCCAAACTTGGTTAGGACTCCAGGATTGCAAGATATTTCAATTTTAATGCTAATTTTTACTGTTTTCAATAGAAAAGTATCGATTTTGTAAGGGTCAAAAGGGTACCCTAAGTTTGTCGATTTTCATAAAAAATTTGTTATAGTTGTGCAGGGCAACACTAAAAATGCTATTTTAGCAACAAAAAAATCGAAAAATTTAGAGGGTTACCTGTACCCCATTTTTGAGGTCATTTTTTAAAATATGGCGGTCTCTAAACATAACAATTCAAAAATTTCTCTTTTTGTTGACCTCCTAAAAAAGATCGATATCAAAAATACATGCAAATTCAATTTTATCACAAATACGTGTTATAATTATTTTTTTTATGACGAGATCCAAATGATCATAAAAAAATTGATAATTTTTTCCCAGACTCTGATTAAGGATTTTATGACTTGTTTGATTTTTGCTCAAGAAAATTGTCTACTCGTTTTGGACACTTTAAAGTGGAGTGACCTTTACAACCAGATCTCCGAAATAAAAATTTAGTAGAAGTAGTAGTAATTTTTGTATTTTTTGCAAATTTAAAAAAAAAGACTCTAGGGGTAATTTTATGCGAGCAATTGAATGCGCGCATTCCCGAAGCTTGAAAATGCTTTCCTGACCATGATTCAGGAAAATTAGTACATGTTGGATTTTCGCTTCAATACATACATCTATTTTCCTGAATCAGGGTCAAGAAAGCATTTTCACGCTTTGGGAATGCGCGCAATCGATTTTCGCATGATTTTACCCCTAATAGGGTCTTTCTTGTGAAAATAAATTTTTTCGAGATCCGGCTACAAAGTACACCTTTAAGCCTAGGCTTAAGCCTAGATCTAAGCTTAAGCCTAGGCCTAAACTTAAGTCTAGGCCTAAGCCTAGATCTAAGCCCAAGCCTAGGTCTAAGCTTAAGCTTTAGTTTTGTTATCAGATAAAACTGAGACTGGTCCTTAAATTTACAACGAAAATTTTTTCAGAGATATGGCTGTAAAGGTGTTACCCCCTTTAATAAAAACTTAATCAATGTTTGTCATTTTTGGTGAAAAATCATATTGAAGGACATTATAGTTTTTGAAAAAAATGTTTCAACCATTTTGGAAAAAAATATAGGGGGACAAATAATTGATGAAAATAACCCGGTGAAAATATTCGCAAAATCGATGAGGTGAACTCAATCCTAATGTTGAGCTAATTCGCTCCCATTGATCGAGAGCAAGTTTGCGCAAGACTGCTGCTATCCGCGAAAGAGAAGCGAGATTAAAATCTCTCTGCACACTGACCCTTTTCTATACCAGTTTGCATTTATTTTTATTGGGGTTGTTCCATAATTTTCCAGATTTTTTACATGAATTTTGACCGGAAAATTGTCTAAAAATGACCCATATAGGGGTATTTTATCCGGGGAATCGATTGCGCATTTCTGAAGAGTGAAAATACTTGCTTGATCCTGATTCAGGGAATGGGATAGGTGTATTAAGTTACCGCCTAGAACCCCCCAGACAGCCGGTTTTCTGACGAAAATCCGAAGTTAATTTTCGCTTCAATACATCTATCCCGTTCCCTGAATCAGGATCAAGCAAGCATTTCCATGGAACAACTCATTAGAAACAAAGATTTTATGTCGAAAACATTTTTCCTATTTTTAGTATGATAGATACACGCGCGAACTCATATTATTGGATTGTTGGTACTGGTTTGACGGTTTCCGCCGCATTTTTAATCCAACATTTATGGAAGAGATATTTGTATTGGAACAGCAAATTCGTACAAGCTGGAACTGTTAAGAATTTGTATGTTCATCCGATCAAGTCGTGTAAAGTTAAAGAGGTAATTTTTTAACGGATTTTTGGGAGCTACTTCGGCTCTTATATCCCAGTAAATGTGTCTAAAATCGAAAATTTTATTTTTCGAAATTTTCTCAAAAATGACCCTTAATTTTATGCGAGGAATTGAATGTTCGTATTCCCGAATCCTGAAAATGCTTTCCTGACCCTGATACAGAGAAAAACTTGGGTTTTTGAAAATTGAAAAATGACCATTTTCGCTTCAAAAACACAATTTTTCCCTGAATCAGGAAAGCATTTTCAGGGCTCGGGAATGCGAGCAATCGATAAAATTACCCCTACCAGAGTCATTTTTGAGAAAATTTCGAAAAATAAAGTTTTTAAATCATGTTCAATGGGGTAGAAGAGCCGAAGTAGCTCCGGATTTTTTGTGTTAATAAACAATATAGGTGCCCTGGTTAGCTTGTGATGTTCGCGGTGCCAGTTATGGAGATATTAAAGATCGCCATCTAATTGTTGTTGATGCAAATTTGGACAATGTTTTTGTGACGGCAAGACAATATTCAAAGATGGTTTTAATTGAAGCGGACATCAAAGATGATATTCTTACTGTCAGTGTTCCCGACCGGCAATCTATATCTGTAGATTTAAAAAAGATTGTGCAAAATAACCAAATTCGAAGAGCAATGTACGTATTTGATCGAATTTTGAGCTCGTGAAAATTCGATTTTTTATAGACCCAATTCGCATTTTTCGTCGCTGATCCCATCTCTTGCCTATGTATGATAGAGATTTCGAAAAAATTTTAGGTTGCATGATCAGCTCAAAACCGATGGGTATGATTGTGGTGACGAGATTGGGAATTTAATCACAGAATTTTTGGGATTGCAGAAGAAAAGAAATCTTCGTCTTCTTTATTTTCGTGATGAACTCTATACAGAGAGAGATCTTCCGAGTAGTCCAAGGTATTGGCATAATCCTGTTCCAATGATTACAGACAAGGTAAAATTTTTTGGGGACTAGAGGACAATTTTTCCAACCAACGAATTTTGCTAAAAATTTAACTTTTTTTGACAAAAATTAGTATAACAAATTGTATTATTTGCTAATAGCGATTTTTGTTGAAAAATGGATATTTTTTGTGAAAATTTTATATTATTTTTGATGAAAAATTGATTAAATTTTATTTCGACCCCCGATTTCGCGAAATTTGAAACTCGAAAATTCCGATCTTCGTTTCAAAGATTTGCAATTTCGACAGACCACTATATTTTAGGCGGCATACCAAGATCTTTCGGCATACATGGTGTGCAATCAGGGCTCCGTGGATGAACTAAATAAATGGCTGAGTGCTGAAAATCCTCCCACTTCGATTGAGGCTCGAAATTTTCGTCCTACTATTTTAGTAGAAGGTGTGCAGGCATGGGATGAAGATCGTTGGTTAGACGTACGAATTGGTGAAGCTGAATTTGTTTGTTACAGACCGTGTACTAGGTAACGTCGGTACTAGAGGAGTCGATAAACGTGAAAAAATCGCCCAAATTTTTTATAAACCCTGTAATTGATGTGTTTTAAGATGTATTCTAACAACAGTACATCTAGATGATGGAGAATTCGATCCGAATATGCAACCATTAAAGAAATTACGAGAGTAAGTATTTGAATAGTTTATCTTTTTATCTTTCTTTTGAGGCTCCGATTAGCTCCTGAAGGTAAAATGCTTGATCTCTTCAAAAATAGCCCAATTTTTGGAGTGAATATGGCATTAAAGAAGCCTGGTAGAATCCGAGTAGGAGATGAAGTGCTTATCCGATATAAACCTACCCCATTTTAATTGCTCAAAAACGATAATTGTATAAATTTATTTGTAGTTACTTCGGCTCTTATACTTCAGTGAATGTGATCTAAAATCTAAAAATTTTATTTTTCGAAATTTTCCAAATGATCCTATTAGGGATAATTTTATGTAGGGAATCGATTGCGCGCATTCCCGAACCCTGAAAATGCTTTCCTGACCCTGATTCAGGGAAAAATTGTGTTTTTGAAGCGAAAATAGTCATTTTTCGCATTTCAAAAACCCAAGTTTTTCTCTGTAGGGAAGCCTTTTCAGGGTTCGGGAATGTGTACAATCGATTCCCCGCATAAAATCACCTCCTATGGGGTCATTTTTGAGAAGATTTCAAAAAATAAAATTTTTTGACCACAATGGAGCATAAGAGCCGAAGTAGCTTCAATTATTTTTATTATTAAAACAACGACAAATAGTAACGATTGTATACAACACAATATACGTATTGAATCAGAAAAAGGATGTATACGTTTCAATAATTTAATCTGCAATCTCTTATGCTTATAAAATGATTCGACGAAAGATCAATAACACCCGGACATTTTAAAGGAAGAGAGCCGATTGAGGCGAGTTATCGTTTTTGAAAAAAAATTTTTTGCGATAACTCGCTTCGATCGACCCGGGTTAATAACTATGTCTTTCAAATAAAAACAACACAAGAGAAAGACCAATTCGAAAATGATCTCAACATTTTGTAGATAAGAATAAGGTAACAAGAAGAAAAAAGCTAACAAACAACAAAAACAAACACCCCAAAAACAATATTTAAAAATGACACCAAAATTATGGGAGTACCCCTTTCAATGAAAATTTTATAGCCCCATATCATGTTTTAAACGTAAGATGATAATGAAATTTTCTAAACTATAACTTTCGCCACGTTCGTGCCAATATACATATTTATTGCAAACCAGGCAACTCAATTAGTCTGAAATTAAATGTTTATTGACACGAAATTGGCGAAAGTATAGTGCCATTTTTGAGGTCATTTTTTAATTTTTTGAGGTCATCTCTAGACATAACATTTAAAATTTTTTCACTTTTTGTTGACATCATTAAAAAGATAGATAACAAAACACACATACAAATTCAAAAATTTTATCAAAAATACGTGCTGTAAATATTTTATATTCTAGATCCGGATGATTATAAAACATTGATAGGTTTTTCCCGGACTCTGATTAAGGGTTTGATGACTATTTTTTGATTTTCGATCAAGAAGACTGTCTATTCGTTGTGGACACTTTAAAGCGTGTAACTTTTACAGCCAGATCTCCGAAAAAAATTTTTTAAGACTCTACGGGTAATTTTAAAAAAATTTTTCTCTAGCCTAAGCTTTTTTCAACAAAAATGATCATAAATTTTTG
This sequence comes from Acrobeloides thornei, assembly GCA_034699885.1. Classification (NCBI taxonomy): domain Eukaryota; kingdom Metazoa; phylum Nematoda; class Chromadorea; order Rhabditida; family Cephalobidae; genus Acrobeloides; species Acrobeloides thornei. The sequence continues at coordinate 5,105 of JAQGCP010002583.1, read as the reverse complement.
GTCACTTTTGGTGAAAAATCATATTGAAGGGCATTATAATTTTTGAAAAAATTTTCAACCATTTTGGGAAAAGCATACGGGGAACAAATGATTCATGAAAATAATCCGGTGGAAATATTCGCAAAACCGATCAGGTGAATTCGATTCTAATGTTTAGCTAACTCGCTCCCATTGATAGGAAATGAATCAGCGCAAGGTTGCGCTGTCATTAAAGAGAGTTGAGATTAAAATCTCTCTGCACAATGGCCATTTACTTTTTCTATACCAGTCTGTATTTGTTTTTTTTGGGGGTTGTTCCATAATTTTCCAGATTGTTTACATGAATTTTGACCGGAAAATTGTCTAAAAATGACCCATATAGGGTCATTTTATGCGGGGAATCGATTGCGCGTATTTTCAATTCATTAAAAAATTTTCCTGACGCTTATTTAAGCGATTTTCGTCATGAAACCTTGAGTATACCCTATATGGGGGATAAGAAAATCGCTTAAATAAGTGTCAGAGAAATTGTTTAATGAATTGAAAATGTGCGCAATCGATTCCCCGCCCAAAAAAACCCCTAGATAGCCGGTTTTCCGGCGAAAATCCGAAGTTAATTTTTTTGCAGCAAGCATTTTCATGGAACAACCCAATAGAAACAAAGATTTTATGTAGAAGACATTTTTTCTATTTTTAGTATGATAGATACACGCGTGAACTCATATTATTGGATTGTTGGTACTGGTTTGACGGTTTCCGCCGCATTTGTAATCCAACATTTATGGAAGAGATATTTGTATTGGAACAGCAAATTCGTACAAGCTGGAACTGTTAAGAATTTATATGTTCATCCGATCAAGTCGTGTAAAGTTAAAGAGGCAATTTTTTAACGGATTTTTGGGCTACTTCTCGGCTCTTCTACCCCATTACGTGCTCTAAAAAAATTTTATTTTTCGAAATTTTCTCAAAAAATACCCTATCAAAAATTACCCTATTAGGGGTAATTTTATGCGGGAAACACGTTGGCGATGTTATTTTTGCGAAAAAACGCTTCCATTTTTTAGAAATCGAACATATTTCGAAAAAGCTAATATGCAAAATTCGATTTTCTAAAAAATGGAAGCGTTTTTTTTGCAAAAATAATATCGCCAACGTGTTCTCGCATAAAATTACCCCTAACAGGGTCATTTTTGAGAAAATTTCGAAAAATAAAATTTTTCGATTTTAGACACACGTTCAATTAGGCATTGGTTTAGGCATAGGCAGGGATAGTTTGATTGTTTTATTTCGATATATATAGAGTATAAGAGCCAAAGTAGCTTCGGATCTTTTTGTTTGTTAATAAACAATATAGGTGCCCTGGTTAGCTTGTGATGTTCGCGGTGCCAGTTATGGAGATATTAAAGATCGCCATCTAATTGTTGTTGATGCAAATTTGGACAATGTTTTTGTGACGGCAAGACAATATTCAAAGATGGTTTTAATTGAAGCGGACATCAAAGATGATATTCTTACTGTCAGTGTTCCCGACCGGCAATCTATATCTGTAGATTTAAAAAAGATTGTGCAAAATAACCAAATTCGAAGAGCAATGTACGTATTTGATCGAATTTTGAGCTCGTGAAAATTCGATTTTTTATAGACCCAATTCGCATTTTTCGTCGCTGATCCCATCTCTTGCCTATGTATGATAGAGATTTCGAAAAAATTTTAGGTTGCATGATCAGCTCAAAACCGATGGGTATGATTGTGGTGACGAGATTGGGAATTTAATCACAGAATTTTTGGGATTGCAGAAGAAAAGAAATCTTCGTCTTCTTTATTTTCGTGATGAACTCTATACAGAGAGAGATCTTCCGAGTAGTCCAAGGTATTGGCATAATCCTGTTCCAATGATTACAGACAAGGTAAAATTTTTTGGGGACTAGAGGACAATTTTTCCAACCAACGAATTTTGCTAAAAATTTAACTTTTTTTGACAAAAATTAGTATAACAAATTGTATTATTTGCTAATAGCGATTTTTGTTGAAAAATGGATATTTTTTGTGAAAATTTTATATTATTTTTGATGAAAAATTGATTAAATTTTATTTCGACCCCCGATTTCGCGAAATTTGAAACTCGAAAATTCCGATCTTCGTTTCAAAGATTTGCAATTTCGACAGACCACTATATTTTAGGCGGCATACCAAGATCTTTCGGCATACATGGTGTGCAATCAGGGCTCCGTGGATGAACTAAATAAATGGCTGAGTGCTGAAAATCCTCCCACTTCGATTGAGGCTCGAAATTTTCGTCCTACTATTTTAGTAGAAGGTGTGCAGGCATGGGATGAAGATCGTTGGTTAGACGTACGAATTGGTGAAGCTGAATTTGTTTGTTACAGACCGTGTACTAGGTAACGTCGGTACTAGAGGAGTCGATAAACGTGAAAAAATCGCCCAAATTTTTTATAAACCCTGTAATTGATGTGTTTTAAGATGTATTCTAACAACAGTACATCTAGATGATGGAGAATTCGATCCGAATATGCAACCATTAAAGAAATTACGAGAGTAAGTATTTGAATAGTTTATCTTTTTATCTTTCTTTTGAGGCTCCGATTAGCTCCTGAAGGTAAAATGCTTGATCTCTTCAAAAATAGCCCAATTTTTGGAGTGAATATGGCATTAAAGAAGCCTGGTAGAATCCGAGTAGGAGATGAAGTGCTTATCCGATATAAACCTACCCCATTTTAATTGCTCAAAAACGATAATTGTATAAATTTATTTGTAGTTACTTCGGCTCTTATACTTCAGTGAATGTGATCTAAAATCTAAAAATTTTATTTTTCGAAATTTTCCAAATGATCCTATTAGGGATAATTTTATGTAGGGAATCGATTGCGCGCATTCCCGAACCCTGAAAATGCTTTCCTGACCCTGATTCAGGGAAAAATTGTGTTTTTGAAGCGAAAATAGTCATTTTTCGCATTTCAAAAACCCAAGTTTTTCTCTGTAGGGAAGCCTTTTCAGGGTTCGGGAATGTGTACAATCGATTCCCCGCATAAAATCACCTCCTATGGGGTCATTTTTGAGAAGATTTCAAAAAATAAAATTTTTTGACCACAATGGAGCATAAGAGCCGAAGTAGCTTCAATTATTTTTATTATTAAAACAACGACAAATAGTAACGATTGTATACAACACAATATACGTATTGAATCAGAAAAAGGATGTATACGTTTCAATAATTTAATCTGCAATCTCTTATGCTTATAAAATGATTCGACGAAAGATCAATAACACCCGGACATTTTAAAGGAAGAGAGCCGATTGAGGCGAGTTATCGTTTTTGAAAAAAAATTTTTTGCGATAACTCGCTTCGATCGACCCGGGTTAATAACTATGTCTTTCAAATAAAAACAACACAAGAGAAAGACCAATTCGAAAATGATCTCAACATTTTGTAGATAAGAATAAGGTAACAAGAAGAAAAAAGCTAACAAACAACAAAAACATCAAAAACAAACACCCTAAAAACAATATTTATATACCATAGTTTATTGAGTTTTCTTTTCTTTCTTATTCTCTTTAGGCTGCTGCTCTTTCTTAGCCTCTTCCTCTTCTTTTTCAACAAGATGTTCTTCCGAATAACTCCATAAAGCTTTGAATTCACCACGAATAGCAGCCAACAACAATGGAATCAGCACACAAGTTGGCACCAAATATAGCAGGGCTGGTTGTGCTGCCTAAAAATAACCACGTTTTACAAATATTGTAATTCGCATTTGCAAAAAATATCTATTTTTGACGATTTTTTGGTGAAAAATCGTAATTTTTTAGTGAAAAATGGACTTTTAAAAAATTTCCAAAATCGGAAAAAACATAAGGGGGAACACACTTAGGAGAATTTCAAATTTTTTTAGTAACGGGGCGGTCGTTCCCTCTTGTTTACGCCACTGCTTATTAGATCAATATATTCAAACAGCATACCTCAAAGAAGTGCATAACACCCATAGTTATAAACAAGCCTAGTGCATAGGCAAAAACTGTAGTCACAAAGTAGTATCGACTCTTGGCATCCTTGCCTTTCTTCGATCCAACGTAGTGATCAAAGCGTCTTAGTAGAGCAATAAATATCCCAGGAATTACAATATCGCCACTAAAAATTCAAAATCATACATATCCAGTAGGAGGCGGTCCTCTCCTCCCCGAAAAAATGAAATAACTTACAGTCCCAACATCCCATGCTTGCTAGCGTCGAGCCATCCTTTTCGGAGAATGTCTTGCGGGAACATCAGAAGAATTGGTGCATCGATTCCCTTGGCTACGGTTGTCATTACATCTGTGCCAAATACCCAGAAAACATCGTAGATGAAAAGACCAGATAATAGAATTGTTCCGGCCTAAAAATCGAGATTTTTCAAAGGGGATTTTCTCACAGGCTGAGTGAAAAGTTCGTGATCACTTTTTAAAAAATGTTGATATATTTGACTATAGAAGTCGATTTCGTCAAAAATCAACTTCTATAGTCAAATATATCAACATTTTTAAAAAGTGGTCACGAACTTTTCACGCACCCTGTAAAAGAAGCCATACCTTAAAGCTAGACAAATGAAGTGCTTCAATACCATAAATAGAAAATGCAATGCCAAGGAGATTATTCGTAATCCAATGGCGTTGATAACTAAGGATTTAACAATAGAGCTAAAAAATATAAAAACTTACAGATGAGAAAGACCAACAAAACTGGTGAAGAACAAAGCCACCAAGAAATGGGTATTAAATTCGCATGAAATTAAGTATTCCTAAATTTTTGGTATAAAATGTGTTGGAGCTCAATTAACACTCGTAAGTCGGGAAGTTTCTAGGGTAAAAATATGCGCTGAACACGATCAGAAAATGTTCGCCATGGCCTAAAATGATAAAACAACTCAAAAAGAATTAAGATAACATAGATTTTGGAGGCGTAAAGCACTAAAAATTAGTGAAAAATGACCATTTTTAAGCATATTTTGGCCTTAAGTCAAAATTTGGTACTATTTCGGTTTAGGTGGCCCACTTTAAAAAATTTTATTTTTTAAAAAACCTCATTTCTAGGGATAATTTGTTGCGCTGAACTCAAAAAACGCATTTTAAAATTT
>JAQGCP010002582.1:0-10200 GCA_034699885.1 Acrobeloides thornei | reverse complement strand
TCGTCTCATTTAGCTATAAACAATTGCTACAATGTTCATTTTATGAAAATTTAAAAAATCGATTTTTCCGCAAAAAAATTTTAAAAAGTTTGTGTATTACAACGAAGAGCTTGTACACAATTTCAAAATTTCAAACGCAATTATCTCAAAAACTACACCAATTCAGAACATGTCGTAAAAATAAAAAATTCTCCATTTTTCATGAACTTTCCGAATATCAACAAACAATGGCAATTTTTTTCTCACTTGACTGATCCTTTAATTGAAACAAAGTGCAATGGACTTTTTTTATTTCAAATACTACCATCGGAAATTCACCGGTACAAATAATCAGTGAGGAGAAAAAAAGGTTACGTCATGCTTCTATGTGTTAATTGCATACCTTTCTCGATTTTTTGCCGTTCTGTTGCCTGTCGAGCTCGGCCATTTCTTCGATCACTCGGGCGCACTCTGAGGTCTGGTTTCGCAGAGAAATCGAATAGGCTGTCTCCCCACGTTTATTAACCATAGCAAACACCTAACAAAATGTTTTTTTTAATCAAATGAATAGTCGGAAATTGTGCCCTATGACATGGAGGAAGTCGTTGAAATAAGAGGTCTATTTTTTGTGCCGGTTTACCTCGTTAAATTTGTTGGCTGCAATAGCCTTTTCGAGGATTAGGCGTACAATTTGTGGTCGATGAGAAAGTACGGCTAAAATTAGTGCTGAGTTGCCCTCTTCGTCTTGCGCTGTTAAGTCGATCCATTTCTAAAAAATACATATGGCGATTTTTCTATAAACTCAACAGTTTTATATGGAAATAAAACAAGGTACAACTAATAAACAAGGTACAACTAATAGATAAAAGGCGAATAAAAAATAAATGACCCCTCTAGGGGATAAAAACATGCGGGAATCCGAATTTGACATTTTTGAAGCAAAAAATGCTTTTCTGATTCAGAGAAAGTCTGTATATTGAAGCGAAAAGTCGGGGAACCGCATTTATGCGACTTTTCGCTTCAATACATAATACGCCTTCCCTGAATCAGGGAAGCATTTTTTCGAATCGAAAATGTCAAATTCAGATTCCCCACATGTATATATTGTGTAATAGGTCTGAAATTGTGATTTTTCGAAATCACGATTTCGACGCATATTACCCTCCCCTTTTGTCGAAGTGAAAAAACGGTTTCCTGATTTAGGGAAGAAATGTGTGTATTGAAGCGAAAATGTAAATTATTCGAATTTTAGCTGGAAAACCGGTTTTCCAGCTAAATTTCGAATAATTTACAGTTTCGCTTCAATATACACATTTCTTCCCTAAATCAGGAAAGCATTTTTTCGAATCGAAAATGTCAAATTCGGATTCCCCCACATGTTTTTACCCTTAGAGGGATCATTTCCAGAAAAAAATTTTCACTTGGGTGGCCTCCCCCCAAATCGGGCACTAGGAACGAATCTAATTTACTAATTTACAAAGGATCTTATTTACGAATTTAATTTACGGAATAATTTACAAATCGTCATAACTCGGTCAGGTTGAGCTCGGAGCGGCTCAAATCTCTCGGAAATCGTGTTTTTCGACCGCGAAAACCCCCTAGAACTCAAAATCAGCAAAATTTAACGTTTCTGATATGATTTTTCAAATTCGTAAATTAGTTCCGTGTAAATTAGGATCGGAATCTAATTTACAGTAAAGTTAATTCGTTCATAGTGCCATGAAACCTTCAAAAACGTATTCTTCAGCATCTCTTCTATGGTTCTGAAAAAAATCCGGTCGAAGTTATTGAAAAAATCATTTTTTTCGAATTGTTTTTTAGTGTCCCAAAAACGGACAGGTTGACGCTTTAGGGTTAAAACTTTAAAATTGATTTATGTGGTTTTTAAAAAGGCAAAAAGATTTTTGCACCCAGCGGGATTCAAACCCGCACCATTTTGATGCAAATCAACTCTTTAGCCACTCGGCCATTAACACAATAGAAGACTCTTTCTTCGTTCTTGATCACGTTTTTCAGATTTTTAAAGAATTTATTTTAGAGAGGATCTATACTTCACTCGCGTTGCGAGTACTCGCAACATTTCCAACTACACTTCGTTTTTAAGTGGTTCGAAAGCAGAGACCGAAAAGGGCCGAGGTCCCCAAAGTCCTGGCTCCCTCGGCCCCACTGGGGCCTGGGCCCCCAAGGCCCCACCAGGGGTCGAAAAAGGGGCCAAGGTCCCGGAGCATAAATTTTTTGAAACAATCCTATTTTCTTTGGCGATTTGAAAATATCATATTTACGTGAAATTCTCATTATTTTATTTGCGGGGCCTTGAGGGCCCGAAGCCCCCAAGGCTTGGCCCCTAGGGCTCCCGAAGGGGCCGTGGCCGAGGGGGCCCATTTTCGGTCTCTGTTCGAAAGTACTCGCAAGGGCTGCGAGTACTCGCTGCTTCCAGCTATACTTGTTACTCGCGCGATTTACTCGTACGAGTTTACTCGCAACTTTTCGACGGGCGAAAGTTGCGAGTACTCGCGAGGATATAGGCGAAATCCAGTTGGGGGGCCTGACTCGAACTCTTTCTTGCCTGTTGGCTCTAGAGTTTTTTGTAAAAAGATTCAAGTTCATTATCACCCTGATCGATATTAGATCTAGAAAACGCTAAATAAAAAATGACTATTTTTTAATTCTATTCCAAAATTTTAAAATAATTAATAGTTGCTATATGCAAAAAGAAAGATTATGAACCGGGATTCGAACCCGACTCGATTGGGCAATAGTCTAGATGACTACCAACGACTCCATTTTAGATAGCTATCTATGGTAATGGGAAATATGCAAAAAAATATATTATTGAAAAATATTTTATTTCCAAGAGTAATGTTCTTTTGAATTTTCTGGAACTTTAAGAGGCCATAATAGGGAGAGGATTCTAAATAAGATATTATTTTTATTCTTAGCTACATAAAAAGTGGTTGCTCGAAGAGATCTGCTTTAATCTTATATATATAAAAAGCAAAAACCGAATTACATCTAATAGACACATATGTGCGTCTATTATAGGAAATACGGTAATTCGTATAGTACCAATGAAATTAAAAAACATATTCATTGTTTACATTGACGAGTCCTTATCATTTTCTTTTCTGTTGATGATTCGTACAGTTTAAATAAATTTGAAGGAACTGGCATAATAATAAAATCAAATTACTTCGTTTTCTATTATTAGAAATTTAACAAATGTTTTCTTACTTACAGTGGCGTAGCCCGAAAAATTTTGGATGAAACTATTCGATTTTGGAGTGATTCTAAATTGGATAAAAATTGACCAAAAATTCTCAAGTTTTGGGTTTTATTGCATTTTTATTAGACAATTTATCGGTTTTTTGGGGTGTCTATAGACCCCAATAGACTCTCCCCCCCCCTCAGCTACGCCACTGCTTTCTTACATGGAACATAATTGTAGTAGCTCCCACAGGGTACATATTTGAGCTTTTACTGAATTTTTACCATGAAAATAAGCTCGGTGGTGGGAAAAATTCTTTTTTATTTATATATTCATTAAAACGCTTGTTATACTTTTTTTAAATAGCGAAAAAAACGCGCTTTTTTTCCGCAAAATTCGTTTATACTTCGAAAATTATGCTAAAAAAATAAAATAGCGGAAAAATGCGCTGAAAAGACATGCGTTTTTTCCGCGAGTATAGAAGGGATTCGCGGAAATTCCACACGGAATTCAAACGCGCGGAGCCGCAACTTCGAAGCTGCGTTTCTGCGGGTTTGGGGAAGAGGTCCGGTTGAGAACCCGAATTTTGAATTGACTTTTAATATAAAGTACGATTAGTTCATTTACCATTCAAAAGATGACCGTCTTGAAATCTTTGTAGACTTGCTTAAAAATCAAATATGATTGAGATTTAAAAAAAAATTTATTAAAGCAAAAAATTCATCAGACTAATAAAATGACCAGAATTTATAGATTCCTAGTCATTTCTGTAAATAATATACAACATAAGATGAAATAAATAAAAGCTTACCGCAATCTTTAAGAGAGGATCTATACTTCATTCGCGAGTGTTGCGAGTAAGGTAAATTTACTCGCTGCGAGTACTCGCAGTGAGTGCTCGCGCTTCTCTTGCTACACTTGACTCGCGAGTTACTTGCGGCGAGTACTCGCAAACTTAAAAAGTCCATTTTTTTCAAAAACGATCAAAAATATTTTTTTTCGTGCAAAAATATTTTTTTCACATAAGTAACCCCCCTGTTTGGGTTAAATCTCATTTCTCTTCAAAAACTTTCCCATGCGTAAATTTCACTAAATAAGTCAAATTAAATGGCGCTCGAGCCGTTTAACACTAGGTTCGAACTTAAGGGATATCGTCTCTTAAGAATAAGCAACATCGAAATCTGTTGAAGAAAATATAACATTCGGAATAATTTTATTAATAAAAGTTTGCTTTCATACAACAATTTATGAATAATCCCTTAGAGAAATGATTAACCTCTAGTCATTTTGGTATTTGACATTTTTGTCTCCAAACTTTCAAAAGCCTCATCGGATTTGAATAAGCAAGTTCGTTTTCAATCTGTTTCATCCGCGCTTTCTCTTCTAACGTTGGTATTTCATTAATAATCGGTGGATAGTTGGCTAAGACTCGGAACATTGCCATTTGCTTCAAAGTGGGTGGTCGAATCCAGACTCTTTGCAACTTATTAGATGGAAACATCGACTTGGGTTCAATGCATCCACCGAAAGTATAAATACAACCATCCGGAGTGATAGCAGATGAATGAAAGAATAGTGGCCTTTTTAGGTTCGATACTGTTTGAGTCCATTTATAGTAAAAGTGATTTCCTATTTGAATTCTCTTTAATTGCCAAATATCATCAAATATGACAGCATTTTCATCTTCATTCGAGCTCGAATTAAGAATAGATTTATCCACTGACCAGCCTCCAAGAACATAAATTTTTTCATCGTCTCGAACACAAGTTTGAAATTGACGTGGGATTGGAAATCCATGGTTTTTATCCGGCATCGTTTCGATTTTCACAAAAGTATTGGCTTTTATATCATATGCATCGATTTTATCCAATGGAGCACTCCATTCACCATCTCCACCTCCAATTAACAAGATTTTTTCATCTTCCATTAATAAAGCTTCGTGCGTATATCGACCAGGAAATCCTGGCATAATCTCAGTTTGTGTTTGATCATCAAGAATTTGTGTTTGATCTTCAAGAAAGTGTGTTTGATCATCAATCGAGGCTTTTAACTGATCTTCATCATGCTCCTAGTTTAAAGAGAGTTTAAATTGAACATTTTTTTATAATCGATCAAACAATGATCGACCCAAAAACTTGATCGAGAGAAGGGCTACTTAACGGGATAAAAAAAACTCAATATTTTTTATAAAACTTACTCGAAGTGCTTCCCACTTAACCTTATTTTTCATATCTACTTTCCATGCATCCAATAAATAATTTCCTTTTTCATTAACACCACCTATCAAATAAAGCTCTCCGTTATTATTCATTACCATAGCACTACCACATCTTGGTTCTGGTTCTTTTCCATCGGATTTTATATTAACTTTTTCAAAATTTATCTCATCATTGTTGTCAATAATAAATTTAAACATTTGATTCGACATTTTTGTTCCAGTATAATCCGATGCTCCGCCAAAGATATATCCAACTAATCTATCGGATTCAATATTAGTATCAAAGCAGACTAAAAGTTTTTTCTAAATTTTATATATAAACCATACTTGAATAAGAAATTAAAGTTTCCGGAACATTTTCGACTTTTAACTGTGTCCAATGTCTTGTAATAATATTAAATCTCCATATATCTCGAAGTGCTTTATCATTATTTTCTTCAATATTAGGATTAGAACCTCCAAGGACATATAAAAAATCGGTGGTTGCAATCATTTTGCATGAAGACCTAAGGCATGGGACGCATTTGTATATGGTTTTTGCTCTAGATATTATTTGAGGTGCAAATTCTTTATCTACCACCATAGGGTTGCATTTTGTTGAATCTTCTGGAAGTGCTTTTAGGGAATCATTGAGTAAAACCTAAACATAGCTTGTGACTTCGTAAGTTTAATCTTTGTTTAGGATGAAATCTGTTCGTTTGTTCCTAACTACAGGGTGTTCAAAAATTTCGCTATTTTTTTGCCAAATATCAATAAATTTTTTCTTAAAATGATCCTATAGGGTGTTTTTCGATGCAAGAAATCGATTGCGTGCTCGAAAAATCTTGAAAAAGCTTCCTTTATTTTAAACTAATGATTTTTAAACTAATTTTTCAAGAATTGTTCTGAATTCCGAGTAAATATTTAAGAGTCAAGGAAGTGTTTTCATGGTTTTCGATTCGTACAATCGAATTCTTGCATCGAAAAACACCCATAGGGTCATTCTGAAAAAAAAGTTTAAAAAATTTATTGGAATTTGACGAAAAAATTGCGAAATTCCACTTGTTGTATTAGAGAAAACATGCAAACCTCTTGTCTTTTGCATAAACAATCTTCCAACTTGCAAACATGTCTGATATATTGTGAGGTTGTAAATGGCATATATGTCTTTTTTAAACTTGGCTTTCCATTTATCACATCTTTATATTGATCTTTAGTCTTGTATATTTCGGATAGTTCTTCTTCTCTAAACAATTAGACTTTGAAAAAAGAAAAATAAACTTTTAATTCTTAAAGTTTAGGGTACATAATAAAACTTCTAACACACAAAACAATATATTTCCTAACTCGTTAGTCATAAAGGTCGATTAGGTCAAAGTCAAGTGGGTAAACTTGCTAGAATAAGGGAATGGATATGTCGGCGGACGGATGGCTGGCAAGTTGCCAAGTAATAAAATGGAAAATGGCTGTGCATATATCGCAGTAATTTCTGAATCTTTCGTAATTTCGACTGTTGCGAAAAATACTCAAATTTCGTTTTTCCAATAATCTTGGAATCTTCTATACACAAAAATACTCTCGGAAAATTTTTTCATAAAAATTAAGGAGCTGGTCCCTTTAGGGAGAGTCACTCAACGGGACCTCATAAGCCGACAATAAAACTCTTGAAAATTCGTGATCACCATGAGGGCATTTTCTCGCGCATGAAGCAAGCCGAGATCTTTGAGCCAGTCTTCGAATTCATCGTCAGATAAACGCAGCTTTTCATGCATGCAGCTCTTTTAGATAAAATCCATTCTCCGATTTGAGCGCTTTACGAGGATTTGCCATCTGAAATGCAGCAATGAACCAATACAAATTTAAATGAATATGGTTCGATGAAAAACTCTATTTTATTCGATTTTTGATGCATTTTGGCTGAAAAATAATATCAAAATCGTGTTCTTCGTGAAAAATTACCCCTAGAGGAGTGTTTTCGTGAAAATCTTCAAGAGTTTTATTGTCGGCTTATGAGGTCCCGTTGAGTGACTCTCTCTAAAGGGACCAGCTCCAAAATTAATCTCAAATTCGAATTTCTCGACTCCGAAAATACCCAAAATGGCAAAGTCACTGAAAAAACTCAAAATTTCGACTTTCTTGGAGGCTAAAAAACAATATTTTCATAAAACGCGCTTCTCTTGTGAAATTTTAGAAAAAATTTCAATGGGGCACAGGCCCGTATGAGCTCCCGGATTTTGGGGAGGGTCCACATCGAAAAACAAAAGGATCTCCCCTTTGGTGTTTTTCGCCGACCTTCGGCCTGCGAAAAACATAAGGAAGGACCCTTTGCATTTTTTCGGCCTTCGACCGAGTTTAGGGGGGGGGAGCTCGGGCTCTAGGTGCCCCAAGGGGCGTACGGGCCTGATGGAGCATAAGGATTTTTGAAGGAAATTTTCGATTTTTTGACCCCCTGCACACCACCGGGTCTCGAAAATACCTAGCACTCCCATACAATTCAATAGCCTTTGTACAATCCTCTATAACTTCATTATATTTTCCTATGTTGTTTTGTGCAATTCCTCTGTTGTAATAAGCATATGCATAGATTGGATCCAATTCAATAGCCTTTGTACAATCCTCTATAGCTTTATTATATTTTCCTATGTTGTTCTGTGCAATCCCTCTGTTGTAATAAGCATATGAATTGGTTGGATCCAATTCAATAGCCTTTGTACAATCCTCTATAGCTTCATTATATTTTCCTATGTTGTTTTGTGCAATTCCTCTGTTGTAATAAGCATATGCATAGGTTGGATCCAATTCAATAGCCTTTGTACAATCTGCTATAGCTTCGCTATATTTTCCTATGTTGTTTTGTGCGAATCCTCTATTGTTATAAGCAATTGCATCAATTGGATTCAATTCAATAGCCTTTGTATAATCTGCTATAGCTTCGCTATATTTTCCTATGTTGTTTTGTGCGAATCCTCTATTGTTATAAGCAATTGCATCAGTTGGATTCAATTCAATAGCCTTTGTATAATCTGCTATAGCTTCATTATATTTTCCTAAGTTGTTTTGTGCAATCCCTCTATTGTTATAAAAATATGCATAGGTTGAATCCAATTCAATAGCCTTTGTACAATCCTCTATAGCTTCATTATATTTTCCTATTTTGTTTTGTGCGAGTCCTCTATTGTTATAAGCATATACATAGGTTGAATCCAATTCAATAGCCTTTGTACAATCCTCTATAGCTTCGCTATATTTTCCTATGTTGTTTTGTGCAATCCCTCTATTGTTATAAGCATATGCATAGGTTGGATCCAATTCAATAGCCTTTGTACAATCCGCTATAGCTTCATTATATTTTCCTACATTCTGTTGTGCATGTGTTGAAATAAGCATTCCGCTATAGCTTCCTCTGATGAAATAAGCATTTGCATAATCTGCTATATCTTCATTGTAATTGTCTAATTCTTTTTGTAGATCTTCTCTCCTGTAATAAGCATCTGCATAATTAGGCCTCAATTCAATAGCTATTGTAGAATGCGCTATAGCTTCGTTATATTTTCCTAATTCTTTTTGTGCAATTCTTCTGTTGTAATAGGCATATGTAAGATTAGGATTCAAATCAATAGCCTTAGTATAATCAGCGATAGCTTTGTTATATAAACCTAACTTCTCTTGTGCACGTCCTCTATTGTAATAAGCATCTGCATCAATAGACTTCACTTCAATAGCCTTTGTATAGTCCGTTATAGCTTCATTATATTCTCCTAAATGATATTGTGCATTTCCTCTATTAAAATTAGCATTTGTATCTAACGGGTTCTTCCCAATATTTAAAGATTCCTAGAAAATTACCTTTTAAATATAGAATGCGGCACATAATGTAAGACCAAATTGATTGCATCTTGAATACTTTTCAGTATTTTTTGTGCAGTTTTTTAGGTGATAGAAAAGATAAAATAGAACCAGAATCATTCAAAAGTATCGCAATTTGCATAAATTAACATGAAAAATTTTAACTTTAAAGTTTTGTAAATCGAATTTTTCGGCTTTAGAAACATTCTAGAAATTTATTTTCTTGATATTCTGGTAGGGGCGGTTTTTTGCATCTGTTAAAAGGGTTTAAAATCCATCAGAATATAAAGTAAAATTTTTTTAGCATATTTCTAAAATCAAAAAATTGATTTAAAAAATTTTAACTTTAAAGTTTTATATGTTAATTTATGCGAATTTCAATAATTTTCGATGATTCTGTCTCTATTTTATCTCAATGATCACCTAAAAACCGCATACTTAAATACTTAAAGGTGCTTGAGATGCGATCAAATCAAGTTAGCCTTGCGCTATGTGCCGCACACTGTATATAAACTATCTACTTACCAAATAAATCTCTATAAACAACTCCATGATACGTTCTTTGCCATTTTTAGACTCAATCAATTTATACAGCATCCTTTTCATAAGTTCTGAATATCTTGGTCTTGAGCTTAATTCCTCTAGACATTCTTTTATAAACGAGCGCAATACTATCGAATATTTTTTACTAACACATTGGCTCATAATTTTGTCGCCATCCGTGTTTTTTATGATATTCATTATTTTAACCAAATAGTCTTCTGAATTAAATTCTTTGATGTCATAAGGGATATCTCCATAGACTATCTCGACTAAAGTGATTCCTAGGCTCCAAATATCAGTTCGATCATCATAAGAAGTTTGGTCACCACTGAACCTTTCCGGTGGTAGATATAGCAATGTGCCTTTGAACGAGCTTGCCTTTGATTCTAGAATTAAGGTTGTTGAGTTGATTCCTTTCTTAAAGATCTTT
>JAQGCP010002581.1:0-10201 GCA_034699885.1 Acrobeloides thornei | reverse complement strand
AAAGTCCCGCTAATCGCTATAACAAGCAATGGCTTCCTCCCATAAACATCCGATAAAGCGCCAAAT
Organism: Acrobeloides thornei; assembly: GCA_034699885.1. Classification (NCBI taxonomy): domain Eukaryota; kingdom Metazoa; phylum Nematoda; class Chromadorea; order Rhabditida; family Cephalobidae; genus Acrobeloides; species Acrobeloides thornei. The sequence continues at coordinate 10,135 of JAQGCP010002581.1, read as the reverse complement.
ATCGGCGAGGACAAGTATTGTAAAAAACTAAATAATGAACCAAGTAAACCTAAAATCCAATAAAACATCGAAGAAAAAAGCTAGGCTTAGGTTTGGGCTTAGGCTTGGGCTTAGGCTTAGGCTTAGACTTAGACTTAGGCCTAGGCTTAGGCGTAGGCTTAGGTCTAGGCTTAAGCTTAGACCTGATCCTAGGCCTAAGCCTAATTTCTTATCAATTCCATCACAATACCTGCAAAGAAAACATTATTATATCTAGTCAGATCGGGCACATTTAAAATTTCTTGTATTTTATGAACAAATACGTTAAACAAGGTATACAAATAGTCCTAAAATTTTGGAATTGACATAAGTAAAAATTATTCTATAGAAGACTCTTGAGACTAGTTATACAAGGTACACCAAAAAACCTGAATTTGGGCAAATTTTTCAAGTTTCAATTTTTTAATTTTCATCAAAATAATTTCGAGAGAAAAAACTATAGGGGTTTTCTATTCGAGGAATTAATTGCGCGAATTCCCGAAGCTTGAAAATGCTTCCTTGACCCTGAATCAGGGAAATAAGAGTGTGTATCACAGTGAAAATCCAACATGTACTAATTTCCCTGAATCAGGGAAACATTTTCAAGCTTCGGGAATGCGCGCATTCGATTCCCCGCATGAAATTACCTCTAGAAATATGATTTTGAAGAAGAAATTTCAAAATTTTTCGATTTTCGTTTCAATACACTTCTATTTCCCTAAACCAGGGTCAAGGAAGCATTTTCACGCTTTGGGAATGCGCGCAGTCGATTTTTCGCATGATTTTAGGCCTATATAGGCTGTTTTAGCAAAAAATTTTTGCCCGAGATTAGTCCCTAATTCTTACCCCTCCTTTAAATTTAATGTTTTTACAATAATTTATACTTTTTGACTCAATAAAAGCACGATTTTCTCGGTAACAGGCTTATGAACTTAACATAAAAATAAATTTGTCGAAAAATCATTTTTTTTAAATCATTCATCAAAGAGTAATTGTAAAAAAATCATTTGACAAAAAGACTTTTGTCGTAAATTAACAGCCCCAAATTTCTTACGTCTTCTTTTTTATTTGAATAATAGTCTAGAATGGAAGGGAATAATGGTAAGATGCATGTGAAAGCCACTAGATCAATAATTAAAACTATTAAAAGAATATATAAATTGCGCGTTGGCATTCTATTTCCACTCTCTTGCATTCTTTCTATGAAATTCTACATTAAACATATTAAACAATTTATCATCTGATGCAATTAATGCGATTAATAAGGTGAAATGAATCAGTCTCAAGATAACATGTTAGTAACGCTTAAAATGTGTTAAATAAATATAATAGTCAAAAAAATTGTTCAAAAATACATGCGACTGGATTTTGATGACTGACGGAATTAAGGAAGTGTCGCGCACCTTTTCTTTTTCATCGTTTTTCGCTTCCTGCGTGTTTTGTCTCGCTACCTTTCTATCCGTCAGCATGCACCGGAGCGAAACCTTTTCGTGCTCCTTCCGATCTTCTATACTTGAAAGTCACTTTTTCTGTTCCGCGCGTGTTCCGTCCACTTATTGGTCATTTTGTATACTTTTTATTGAGGGAAAACTTTTGAATTGTTCCTTTCAAGAGATTGAGTACTTGGAGGTCATTTGGGTAAAGTTGGTTGATGAAGAGCGGCTGCATGTGCTTTTTATTTTTTTTATGTAAGTGGATAGGTTGAAAAACAATTTTTGGAGCTATTGTGGATCAGGAGGTCATTCTAGGGTCAAAAATTGAAAAATTTTTCTTTTTTTAAAATGACTTCTCTCACCGAGCTTTTTCAAAAATCTAAGTCGTAACGGGATTGGATTTAAGGTTACAAAATTCGATGACACAAACAGACATTTCTCGTTTAATATTAAAAGATTCGTTGAAAATTTATGACCCGCTTGAGGCTCTTGGATTTTTGGGGGGATGTCCACTACTGCTTATTTAAATTTTTATTGTTTTTCAGACACATAAAAGCGTATCTCTTCTAAGCTTTTTGGAAATAAGCGACTTTTCTTGCCACAATTCGCAAAGTCGTTGTCCGATATGAGAGCTGCCATTTTTCTTCCCCTCTCGAGGGTATTATTCTATCGATAAATTTGAAAAATTTTTCGGACTTTCAGTTTCTGCAGATTGTTCTTTTCGAGAAAGAGAGAAATGCTCTTTTACCACCACTAGGCCAACACAATTCCCGTAGAAGAATCTTTTGTTATTTATGCATGCTATAAATCTCCGTATTCATTCAACAATTTTACGTTTTGATCATAGGAAGTACAGGGGTGTAGTATGAGTAGTTCCTCGATAAGAAAATTCGATTTCTTATCGAGGAAAAAAGAGTCTTTTGTAAGTTGTTAGGCATGTAAAGATATTTTTTCAAACAATATTTTCATGATTTTTGAATAAATCTGCGTATTAAAACAAAAACTTGAAATTTTTTTCTTGGGGAATGTTCAAAAAATATCAACGCCATTTTGTAGAGCGCATCGGAAAACGGTAGTCTCCCAATTTTTGTGAAAATCGGAGATACCCTTTTCGAGAAAACTCAATTCAAAATTTTCCTTGAAGGATACCCCCATGATTTCAATGTCGTTTTTCTTTTCTCACCGAGCCCTATCGATTGGTATAGGCCATGACGGAATTGGATCTCCGGTGACGGAGATAGCATATATTCAAAAATCTTTTTTTTCAATGAAAAATCGAATTTTCTTATCGGGGAACTCATGCTTGAACACCCTGGGTGGATTCCTGTTTTGGACTGTTTCAAATTTCTTAGCGAAAATAAGGCTGTCGTTTTGATTTTCTGTAATAATTAATTTCCTTCACAATCCGGTTGCTAAACGCAATTGTTGATCATATTTCAAGCCAAAATTGGTTGCATATAGGAAAAAATACTTCTTCTTTTTTCTCCAAAATACCGATGATTGTAATGTTGAATTATAGCCCAGGCGCGGTCCACCCGGTGGAGGATCTATTTTAAAATGTCTGAAATGAAAAAAGCCACTTCGAAATTACAGCGGACATCCAATGTGATTCATCACCTTGTTATTGCTCACGGCGGCTTCCCATTGAGCGACACGTTAGTAGTTGGGCCGGACGAACAGATGTCCGAGTGTTTGTTGGCAGTTCGTTTTTACATGTGATTGCCGTTTTTTGACGGACTTTGGTCCAATGCAAGAAGAGAGAAAGACGAAACTTTTCGTTTCATTTTTGTTTCTTTCTTGTTCTTGTTAGTCGCAAGTGTGTATGAGCTTTTCGCTAGGGGTATTTTCTGCTCGTAAAACGACGAACGCTTTTTTTGTAAGCGTTTATGTTTTCGTTGAAAAACAATAGCCATTTTGTGGTCTCTAACTTTGGTCTCTAACTTGTCCGAATATGCCCGCCGACCGGAAGGAGAAATGCATTGCTTTGCGTTAGCATCAACAAACGACACACATATTGAATAACGTGCACCCAAGATCGATTCTCTTTTGTAGGAATTCTTGTGTTGGCTTTTGATCGATGATTACTTGAAAAACTTGATATTTTTTAAAGCATATTGGTTCTATTTGTAAGGGGAGTTGTGTTACTTATTTGTGACACAAGTTTGTGTTAATCATTTGTGTTGGGGGTCTTTCACATATCACGTGATCAGGTCGAGGGGTGGGGGGGGGGTAGCTGAAATGATCACGGTGGGAGGGGGTCAGGCACTAGATCATGTGGGGGCAATCCCCCCACGAAATCGAAAAAGATGAAAGTTTTTTATTTCCGTTATTCGCATGATGGGGATCGAACCTGCGCCTTCAGATTGGTGTCCAGCTCTTTGAACCACTAGACCATCGTTAGAAAACTTTTTTTATATCACGCCGGGAAACAGACTCTATATAAGAAGATTATGAAACTGTAGATACCCCCTAAAAATAGTTTCTACTTTGTTTATATTATACATCTGTTTTTATAAACTGCCAATAGACAAATAATCTTCACATAAAAAAGATGATCAAGTTCGACTCTTTTTTCCATCCTTTCCCCAGCATTTAAGCCTCCTTCATCATGATTTTGTTTGAACACGGATTATACGAATTGCGTTTGCGAAAGTCACTTGTATGGTCTCGACGTTAATCGAGAGTGAGCATAACACTAACAGGTGGGACACAGGTCGAAAACCACGGGATGAATGTCTTCACTTGTGGGCCCGCTCGTTTTGTTCTTTTTCCACTCTTCTTCCTAATCAGATTAGTTGTTAGTTGTGTCCACATTTATTTTATCAATTTGATTCATGGACCACTTGATGAATTCTTTAAATAGTTGTAAAATTTTGGAAATTTGCGTGAATTATCTTGTCATATGATCTTTTTTTAGAGTTTTTGTCAACATTTTTTCAGACACATCTTTTTCAAAATGCATATTTTTCTTCAACTATTTTTACTATAATACTTTTTGAATGGGTGGGAAAGACTTCAATCAAAGTATTCAAGTAAGCCAGATTTTATATTTTTCTAAAAAGACTAACGCCCGACGTACGCTTCGCGCACTGATATTACGCTGTCGTTACAGACGTCAATGTAACAGACGTCGACGTCACTGGCGTCAATGTAACAGATGATTACGATGCAAACGGTACCCTTGTGGAGCATTTTTTGAAAAAAAGAATTTTTGGCCCTTTTCGGGTGATAACCCCCCAAGGTGTACTCCTTATGTCAAAATTGAAAATTAGCAATGGCATCGTGTTCCCCATAGTCTAAAACCCCCGAGTAGAAAAAATTAGCCGATTTGGAGAAATTTTTTAGAAATTCGCAGATTTTTCAATTTTTAGAGGGTAACCCCCTAATTTTTTAATTTTTACAAAAACATTTCAGTTAAAAAATAACATCATCATCGTGTTCCCCATAGTCGAAAATCCTCGAGTACAAAAAATCAGCGTTAGAAACGCTAGAATAGCCGAGATAAGGTTATCCATTGAAAAAAATACCCTTAAAAATTGAATTTTTTTTAAAAAATTTTAGGTACCCCAATTTTTTTTTGTTTCCTACACACCTACCCCCTACCTCAGAAACGTACGAACGTGCATACGTACGTACGGAAGAACGGACGTACATACGGACGGATGGGCGGACGGATATACGCATGAACGTACGTACGCACGGACGAACGAACGGGCGGACGGACGTATGCATGGACGTGCGTGCGGACGTACGCTAGTACGCACGAACGGACGCATGCACGGACTCACGTACGGACGGACGTACGCACGGACGGACGCACGGACCGACGTACGTATGGACATACGCACGGACGGACATACGAACGGGCGCACGTACGCATGGACGGACGCAAGTACGCATGGACTGACGCACAGACGGATGGATGCACGTACGCATAAACGGACGCACAAACGTACGGACGCATGGACTAACGCACGGACTAACGCACGGACGAACTCACGGATGGACGTGCGTACGAACGGAACAACGCAAGTACGCATGGACGACGTACGCACGCACGAACGAACGAACGGACGTGCGTACGGATGGATGAACGCAAGTACTCACAGACGGACGCACGCACGGACGCATGAACGGACGGACGTACACATGGATTTACACAGAAATCAGTTTTTTATATTCATGATTTTAGGAGTTTTTCGAAAATTGCCGAAAAGGGAATCAGGAAAAAGTAAATGCATGGATTCAGAGTAGAAATCGAAAAGCGAAATCACCGCTAAAGTTTGTTGAATGCCAACCTAAAAGTTTAAAAAATTTGTTTTATAGTTTTCTACGGCCAACAACTCCCAATTCTGGGTGGTTGAGCAACATTCGTGATCCATGCAATTCTTATACAGCACTACATCTGGCATCTCTGAATGGTCATCTAGAAGTGGTCAAAACTCTTCTAGAACATGACCCTCAACTTATAGGTGCAAAAGATCGAAGAGGGTGTTTACCCATCCATTTAGCTGCTTGGAACGGTCATCATTTAGTAGTTCAGGTATAGGTTACACTACGCTTTCTGCTCATAGATTTTGTGCAGCCTGACCTTTTCCCTTAGAATTCACTAAATGCACTCATTCTAGCACTTTCTAACAATCGACCCAACTCTGGTGGATGCGACCAACAATGCAAAAGAATGCCCGCTACATTTAGCTGCTCAACATGGACATGCAAGAGTTGTTAGTGTCCTCTTACAGGTAAGCCTTAACTTTCTTGCACAACAATTTCCCATATCATTTTTATAGAAACATGCAGGTGCTCGCTTAAGAAATGCCCGATATGAGACTCCGCTAGATATTGCCGCTAGAACGGGGAGAGAAAATGTTTGCCGCCTTCTTATTTGCCATTGTCCTGAGCTTGCCTTGCAGGTACAATAGCGGACAGCGGACAAAAAAGGTTGCACCAACATACAAAAAATTTGTCTTATCTCCGCGAAATTAATCCCTTTTCAAAAACGGTTTTTTTCGATTAGTTGTCCATTATTACCAAGTAACAATTACAAAAAACCGTTTTTGAAAAATATTTAATTTCGCGGAGTTATTACAATTTTACTTTTAACGATTTGTTGATTTTGGTGCAACCATTTTGTCCGCTATTGTAAATCGTTTTTCAACACATTCTTATATTCATTTATGCTTTAGAGTGCTGCGGAATGCTCGACCGCAGATAATCGTACAATTTCTTCGCACGTTGTCTATCCATTGCATTCAGCTGCGCGGCATGGGCATTTGGAATGTGCTGAAGTGCTATGCCATGCTGGGTTTGATGTCAATTATGTTACCGAAGAAGGGACAGCGTTGCATGTTGCCGCGCTTTTTGGAAGATTGGAAGTTGTCAAGCTGCTTTTAGATTCTGGTAACTAAATCATTTCGTCTATACAACAAGATAATTTTAGGCGTCGATGTCAATATAAAAGATTCTCAAGGAAAGACTGTACTAGATAAATTAAAAGAGCACGAAAACCAAAAAGCCTCCGACATCACACAAGTTATTCAAAGCCGTGAAGGATGGTCAGCTTGTCGAGAAGCCATTGAAGCCTTCCTTAAAGAATATCCTAATGGAGTGAAACCATCCGATCACATCTTCCCACAAAGCTATCAAAACTTTTCACAAACTAGCCAACCAAATTCCCGAGATGTTGTTTGGAGAACTATACCTGAAAATTCGCTTGCCATACGAAATTCCCCAAAATCTCAACATAGACAATCTAGTGGTAGCTATGCATCAAATGGAATCTATCATCCACCTTCAATGACTGTAAATTTTATCGACATACCGACCAGTCCGAAAAAGTTGCCATTTTGTTGATATTCGGAAAGTTCATGAAAAATGGAGCATTTTTTGTTTTTGCGGCATGTTCTGAATCGTTGTAGTTTTCGAGATAATTGCGTTTGAAATTTGGATTTGTGTACAAGTTCTTCATTGTAATACACAAACTTTTTTGAATTTTTTTGTGAAAAAATCGATTTTTGCATCGATTTTTTAAATTTCCATAAAATGAACATTGTAGCAATTTTTTATAGCTAAATTAGGCGAACAAAATGACACCAAAGTTATCCAATTTGAACATTGTTTTGGGTTATTGAAACGAAAACTTGAATCAGGATTTTCGTTTTAATAACCTAAAACAATGTTCAATTGGGTAATTTTGGTGTCATTTTGTTCGTCTCAGAGTAGGGACCGTCACGGCCATCAGAGCGAGGACTTTTGCCCCTTAGGCGAGGACTTTTCCCTTGTATTTATTGCAAATCAGGCAACTCAATTAATTTTTTCGTCAAAGTCGACCGAGTTTTGATAGACTTTCGTTCTTTTTTTTACTAACTTGAACCCAAGATCTAGGGGTCAATCCAAATGATGCGTGCTCCTTAGGAAAGCAAACTGCGCGCATTCCTGATCCTGAAAATGTAAAATCATAAGCATCCCACTTATTTTTGTAGCCGAAGGCCTTTCAACTCAAATTTTAAGAGTGATTCCTCCCAGTGGCATGAGACTCCATAAAACAACCCGATTGTTTTCACAACCAACTTTTCACCGTAGAAGTTTCTACTAAAACCTGCCCACAAGTATTTACCGCATTTCTTGGGATTGAACCCTTTTGATTTGATTTTTTATTTTCGGCGTCACGTGACATGCTGCTGCGACATGCCGCGGCATTAAAATGCAATTTTTGAGAAAAAATTCAATAAAACACGTATAAAAAAGTAAATGTGAAAAATCAAAAACTTGAAAAAAGTAATAGTGCCTGAATATGCTATCTAGCTTGTTCCAAAATAAAGCCTAGATCTAGGCTTTATTTTGGAACAAATCGTTTGCTACAACATATCAAAATTTGATTATTTCAATTTTTTAGTCGAAAAATGCTTTCAAAGTGTGGATTAAATTTATTCTCGAGATTATCTTTTATTACTGGAACCGCCGAGCAATCTTCTACTGCAGCATCGCCTGTTAAGAATGTTGCTAAAATTGTTGAAGCAATGAAAGAAGCTGAAGTTAAAGAATCGAAACCTTTATATTTGGATGTTCAAGCGACTTCTCCTATGGTCAGTTTTGGCCTTTAAGAAAAAATTTGTTTGTAATAATTAATTACATTGCCATAGGACCGAAAGCAAAGAGAAAAAAATTTTTTTTGAGTTTTTTCACTCAAAGTTTTAGGATCCTCGTGTAGTAGATGCGATGTTGCCTTATATGATCAACGATTTCGGCAACCCACATAGTCGAACTCATGCTTATGGCTGGGAGAGCGAAAAGGCTGTTGAGAAAGCGAGAGAACAAGTAGCCGCTCTGATTGGCGCCGATCCTCGTGAAATTATTTTTACCTCTGGAGCAACTGAGTCGAATAACGTTGCGATCAAAGGAGTGGCACATTTTTACAAGGCGATTGGAAAGAATCACGTGATTACTACGCAAACGGTGGGTATTTATGAATAAATTGAGTCCAGAAATTTATTTTAAAAATTGTTGCTAGTATGATCTGGGAGCCTCAACCAAAAATTTTATTTTTTGAGGTTTTTCATCTTAAAAATCGCCGTTATTAAGCTGAAAATCATTCAGAAAATTGTTTGGTAAAAAAATAAGCCACCTATGGTTATATTCATTTTAACACATTTGCTTGTTTTTAAAAATTTTTGATAGCCTCGACCTCAATTTTTTTAATCAATTTACCTTATTTTTTAAGGAACACAAATGTGTCCTCGACTCCTCTCGTCATTTGGAAACCGAAGGCTATCAAGTCACATATTTACCCGTCCAAAAGAATGGAATTATCGATTTAGAGGTAATTTTTTGCATTTGGAAATTTAAAAATTCGATTTTTTAGGAGCTTGAAAATACCATAACTAAACAAACAGCGTTAGTTTCGATCATGGCCGTGAATAATGAAATTGGTGTTAGACAGCCGTTGAAAGAAATTGGTTGGTGTTGAATTTTGGGGACTCAATTTTGGACTAATTTGGAGCGAAAATCAATTTTAGTTATAAAATTGATCTGAACCAAATTTTGAGCTGAAAATCGATTTTTTTTTTAAATTGGCTAATTTTAGGCGAAATTTGCCGCAAAAAAGGAGTCTTTTTCCACAGCGATGCCGCCCAAGCCTGTGGAAAAATTCCCATTGATGTCAATGATTTGAAGATTGATTTGTTGTCGATGAGTGGCCATAAAATCTATGGGCCTAAAGGTATTTTTCCAAATATGCAAATTTCACCCACTTTTAGGCGTTGGTGCACTCTACGTTCGCCGCCGACCCCGTGTTCGTATCGAAGCCCAAATGAGTGGAGGTGGACAGGAAAGAGGCATGCGGTCGGGCACCCTGCCGACACCATTGATTGTCGGTCTAGGCGAGGCGTGTGATATTGCCAACCGGGAACGAGAATTGGACTATGAGCATGTTAGTAAATTAGCCAAGAGATTGCTGGATGGACTCAACAGCAAGTTACAAAATGTTGTTAGAAATGGCGATCCGGAATTTACATACCCAGGTATGTAAAGATGATTAAATTACCTTGGTTTTTTCAGGAAATTGACTATACCATTGGAATATGTGTAAAAGAAGTGCACCGGCTGCGCGATATGAGTCCTTTGTGGGAAATGGTTCAAGAAGGCATTGATTTGAAGACGATTAAGTGGACCCAGCATTAATTTGT
>JAQGCP010002580.1:0-10202 GCA_034699885.1 Acrobeloides thornei | reverse complement strand
TTTTACGCGTCAATAACCCTCGTTCTCGACTTATTTCAAATTTATTTTCTTGTTCTTAATCGAGAAATATTTAATTGTGATCAATTAGTGAATTTTCGATTTACAGGGTGTGTAAAAAAGTGCATTCTTGTGATTTTTGGGGCATGAAAAAAATTTTTGGGACCGAAAATTTGCTTAGAAAATGTGCACAATTGATTCCCCGCATAAAATTATACCTAGATGGATGCTTTCCGGACGAAAATGGAAATTTTTTCGATTTTCGTGTCAATACACAGAATTCATTTTCTGAATACAATGGAATAAGTAAGTGTCCAATACATTGACTCTCCTGGCATCTTTGGTGGTAGAGGTTTGGGTATTACTAAGGATTAGCGACCCAACTTAACGTGATTTTTTTCAAAAAAAGGGACTTAGGCTTAGACTTGGGCTTAGGCTTGGGCTTAGGCTTAAGCTTAAGCTTAGGCTTAGGCTTAGGCTTAGACTTGGGCTTGGGCTTAGGCTTGAGATAGGCTTAAGCTTGGGCTTAAGCTTGGGCTTAGGCTTGGGCTTAGGCTTGGGCTTAGGCTTAGACTTGGGCTTAGGCTTGGGCTTAGGCTTAGGCTTAAGCTTAGGCTTGGGCTTAGGCTTGGGCTTAGGCTTAGGCTTAGGCTTAGGCTTAGACTTGGGTTTGGGCTTAGGCTTAAGCTTGGGCTTAAGCTTGGGCTTAGGCTTAGACTTAGGCTTGGGCTTAGGCTTGGGCTTAGGCTTAGCTTGAGCTTAGACTTTGATCTTAGTTTTTGCTAGATTCCATTTTTAAATCATATTCACCCATTTATGACCCTTTTTAAATCTAATTAAAAGCTACCAAATTTCGAAATTCGTCTAAAAGTGTCTTTCTTTTCCCAAATTACCCTTTAATGACCAACATAATTTAGTCCCACCAAAAAATACTAGGAATAGAGAGTTTCGCATAAAGATGGAGTCGATCTCTTTTCCCGACAGCCGTACTTCATTTTTATCCTACCACATTAGTGTCTTGCATTTTCAGCCGAATCGCCAACTCATTAGGCGGCCATCATTCTTGCGTGGAAGAATGTTCGTTTAATTTTTCATTATCAAATTTTCATTTTCACTCATTACGATCTTTATGGTTTTCTTGAGCTAGGCTATACGAATTTTATGTGGGCTTAATGTGGCAGTTTAGTCTTATAAACTGGAGTGGAGTAGTAGCACGACTAGTTTCTAGTTTGTAGCAAAAATAATTATGCTATATCTAAAGGATATATGTCTACATGGAATTTTTCATGGTTGGATGTGAATCGACGGGGGGATTGAACTGACTGAATTGGTCGAAACTGGTTTCTCTCGGCGATTTGCGGCTCGGCGAAAAACCCCCGCCGCCAATTTCCATTTCGAATCTACTAATCTACCCCAATCGTAGTATTCAATAGGTTACTCCAAGGAAGTTGCTAAGTCTTGTGTGTGATTCCTAATGTAATTCTTTAACACGGGACTACTCCTTCAAATTTCCGGTATTTTCTGTTATTTTAAGCTACTCTGAGCAATATTGAAATAAAGTTTTCTAACCATGTACCAGGCAAAATCAAATCGACTCAGATGGGATTCGAACCCGAGACTTTTAGACTCGAATCTTGGAGCATGACCACTGAGCCAAGTTCACGATCAAAATCGGATTTTTAATTTTGTTTATAATTTTACATGTATTTTTTTAACGTTTTTTTCAAAATTTTTTTTTAAATTTGTTCGGAATAGACACACCATCTAGACTTACGACTATGTCGGAGAATCCGTGAGCGCTGGAGGCGCTCGGCCCCCCCCCCAGTACTCAATTATGATCAGAGTTGACTAATTAGCCTATTCAATTTTCTCTTGTTATATCAATTAAAATCTATCTCTTTTATATCAATTCTACTATCCATTTTTGTTCGAAACGTAAGCCTCAAGGCGATCTCTTTCGGATGTTACACATCAAAAATCGTGTGGTAATTTATGTGGCATTTCTGCACTTGATCCCCCAAATGATCGATGCTTTCAAAAAAAAGTTGAATAAAATATGTGTGTTTTTTCGAGATAGAGATGAAGAAGAAGCGCTGTTGCCCCTGAGACTAGTCTCCAACATAAAAAATCTGGATTCTATTCAAAAGTGATCATCATCCTCCTCCACTTCTGCAATCCACAGACGACGTCTAGCTGATGTCCCTGGCTGGATCCGTCACTTTCGCTTTCACCATTCGCCGCTGGCTATTGTGACGTTTTTTGCTCTCTCTCTCTTCCATTATTACCGCAAGATATTATGAGCAGCACCAGTAGATCTGTATGAAAAAGAGCGAAAACTATGCGCATAGGTTCGTTCCACGTTCGTGCTCGTTAGAGAATCGCTAACACGGATTCTCTAACGAACAAACCATGTGATGAAGATACTAGAAATTCTTAGAGAACTAGAATTCCCTTACTCATTTGAATCCAAGTTGGCTTCGAAGAAAAAATTTTTGTACACGAAAAAATTCCTGTTCGGTCATTTTTGACACTAATTACTCACCACTTTCGTGTGCATTCTTCATACGTTTACATTTCACATTTCAATTGAAGAAATGTGTTAGTTGTGTTAGTTGTATTCTCGATTATGGCAAGAAAGAAAAAAAACAGGTTTCACTTAGGCAGCCGCAATTCATTCTTGTAGATTCGCTCGAGTCGTTCAACACGCCCTTTTTCAAATTTCGTCTAATTCGAGAAATTTTAACTAATTTTTTGGAAAAAATTTTTGGTTAAACTTTGATCGTTTCGTGTGTTGTTGTATTTCAGACCGTCCGATCTGGCAAGTTAAGCAACGTTGGGCCCACAAAAGTTCGTTCGATCCCCCGAGGGTAGATGTTGAAAAATTTAAAAAATTTTTATCAGGCTCTCTAAATTCGATATAGAACGTTTTCCCTGAATCAATAAAGGTTTGTATATTGAAACGAAAATATCAAACATTAGAAAATTCAAAATTTATCAAGCGATAGCTCATTGAATTCCTGAGACCATGAGGAATTCAATGAGCTATCGCTCGATAAATTTTGAATTTTCTAATTTCCGATATTTTCGCTTCAATATACAAACCTTTATTGATTCAACTTACAGATTTCAAATCCCATATCTCGATCAAGAAGCCGTATGAGCAAAAATTCCAAAAAATTTTATAACCAAGTCGGGTATAAGGAACATTTTGAACTCGGTTTCGGGGGCAAGTTGATTGTTCCCAGTGTTCCTTATTAGACATGAATGACTATATAACAAATCGCGGTTGACTACATTTCTCTCTCCGCATTTTTTCTCATAATATATCAGAATGAATATTATTGATGACTATATCCGCGAACCGCTATTTATTACAATTTTCGCGTCATAATCCATTTTCCTCCGATATTGTTGTTCTTCTTCTTCTACTTCTGTCCTTCCATTTCATTCACGCGACACGCGCTCCACATATTGTGCCAAATAGTCTTTTTACTCATTCGACGTTATTGTCCATAGACCCACCACGGACCATGCCCGAAAATGAACGTGAAATGGAAAGTGTCGCTATTTTCCTCCCTCTTCGACTAGGAAAACTGTTTTTATGTCGACTTTTGGGCACACACACAAACAGGCGGATGTGATGTTGGGGGGACGTGTGAAATGAAATGAAACACGGCGCGAGGTCCCAATTTCGTTTCCTATCAGTGAATCGATTATTTTTCACACGCTTCACCATTCGCCTAGTTTTTGAATTGAATTGATCAGAGCGAGTCGCCAATAATAATCAGTCGATCGGCTGTCGCGTATAAAATTTTTTTTGGTTACACTTCAATCAAATTGACGATCAGGAGAAGGTTATTGAAACGATTATAAATTTCAAATTTTGTAATGAAAGTGACGATTCGGTAAACTTTTTGTAGCAGCATCTACGAAAAAAATTTTTTGGAATTTTTGAAAAAATTTACTTTCTAGGGATGTTTTTATGCGAAAAATCGATTTTTTTCATATTTTCGCTTCAATACATACTCTTATTTCCCTGAATCAGGATCAGAGAAGCATTTTCAAGTTTCGGGAATGCGCGCAATCAATTTCTCTCCTAACATTACCCCTAGAAAAGTCAGTTTTGCAAAAATTCCAAAAAAAATTTTCTCGGAGATGCTGCTTTTCCTGATCCTCAATTTGATCGAAGTGTAACAAAAAAATTTTTTTCAACTACATTTTCCGTGAATATGAATATTTTTGAAAATTTAAAAATTTAATTTTAGTGTAGCTTGCTTAGCTGTATGTAAGACGCTTGCAGCTTCTCTCTCTCTCAACAAGTTTTTATTCAACTTTTGTGTGCCAAACGATTGTATTTTCTACTATTGCCACAACCGAGCTATATCTTTTGTATATGATAGAAAACTTATCTGGCTTATAGCAAAATTTCTATATTTTCCTCTACACATTCCGCATTCGACCAATTCCACTTACAGCCGAAATCCGGTGCTCTAAATGGCTACTTTATTTGACGAGAATAGCAACATGACCGCTCTTTCCGCATTGAATGGAGTGACAGCGGGGCCGAGTACGGCGGGTACCAACGCCATGAATTCGAATCATCTAGTCAATCAGCTACTATCGGTGAAAGATTCGAGATGGCTTCAGATCGAAGTCTGCCGGGAGTATCAGCGTGGGCAGTGCTCAAGAAATGAACAAGAGTGCAAATATGCGCACCCACCGGCGCATGTTGATGTGCAAAATGGGAGAGTGACAGCTTGTTATGATTCGATCAAGGTTGGTAATTGGGCTGGTGGGGATTAGAATGGTTCGTCTTGGTCATACAAGGTCAAGATGGACCGTACTTTGAACCGTACCAAAAATACAGGGTCCAGATGAACCGTACTACCGATACAGGGTGAGCCAAAAAAACCGTACTTTTGCGTTTTTTGGCAAACAATTTTCAAAAATCGCATGAAAATACCCTTCATAGGTGATTTTTGGAAAAAGATTTTTCGCAAAAAATGCAAAAGTACAGTAGGGTTCAAGTAGTACGGTTCATCTTGACCCTGTATGATCAAGATGAAACATTCTGCTCCATCCTTAGTACGGTCAAGAAAAATCGAAAATTCGAATTTTTGTGAACTCGACCTTTAAGGATCTAGATTTCAAGCACCCTTAGATAAAGGGGTGGAATTCCCAGAGAGATCATTTTCAAAGAAAAGTAAAAAATTTTTTGAAAAAAATTTACTCCTAGTGAGCTCGCTAATCCATAGCAGTACCGGAAAAGTTATAACTTGTTTTCTTTTTGTTTAATTTTCACACGAGTTTTTAGGGCCGTTGTACACGCGAAAACCCCAAATGCAAATATTTACATCCTCCACAACACCTAAAAGACCAATTACTACAAGCGGGTAGAAATAATCTTGCCTTGAAGAACTTGCTATGTTCACAACTCACTCAGCCCACTGCCTTACCAACCATGATGCCCGGACAAATTGCACACTTGGTGGTGAGTCATTACTCAAACTTATTTTATATAAAGAAAAATTGAATTCTAGCAGCAACCACCAACACAACAACCGCTTGTGCCCACTCTACCCTTCATTCCATCCTATTTAACCCTACCCGCCGGTTATCACACGCTGATTTCAGCAGCGCCAAATGGCGGCGCGGATCCATATCAAACGGTAGGGTATTTTAAGAAACTTATTTTGTATATACTTTCAAAAATGCAAAGAACACAAACCCTGTTATATACGTTTTTTTCTTTGGTTTTGACACGAAAACAAAATGAATGCAACAAAAACGATTTGGCACAAATCTGCTGCTGTTCTTTTTAAAAATTGTGAAGTTCTGTGCTTCTTTTTTACCCCTTGCAGAAAAAAGTTTTAGGATGATTGTATGCAAATTTTCTAAAAATAAGAAGAGAAATTGCAATTTTTTGCAATTTCTTCTTATTTAAGATCAAAATGGATTATATATAGCATTGGATTTTTGAAAAAATATCTAAATTTTAGAAGAATCAACACCAAAGTGCAGTAGGGGGTCGAAAATTTTGGGAAGAAAAAATATGACAGGAAGTAAAAGGATTTGGGGTCTCTTACCCGGGGTTAGTGGCGTATTTTTTTCAATTTTTCACTAAAAAATTATATTTTCACCAAAAATCGATTGGCCATTTTTGCCAAAAATGCAATTTTTGCCAAAAATGCAATTTTTGACCAAAAAATCCATTTTTTGCTAAATCGAATTACAATCCGCCCCCATACTGAAAAAATTTTTAGAAAAAAGTGCTCGTTTTTAAAAAAAAAACTCATTGAAAATCACTTATCTGGAGAAAAAGTCGATTTTATCGGCGAGTATTAAGGCTCTGACCAAAGTAAGAGAGCTCATGAGCAGCCGATTATTATGCCACCAAAACCATATTCAAAGCCAATCCTGTTAGATTTTATTCCAGAAAAACCATCGGGTGTACCTAAAAGACAAAAATCGTGGAAATGCGTTTCACGACTGCTAGCGCACGCACCCCAAAAAGAAGTAATTTGAAAATTTGCAACAATCATCCTAAAACCGATTATTTTCCGAGCACTTTTGCTACAAAACTTTTTTTTATATTCATTTCAAGAATTTTATTATAAGTTTATATTTTATATGCTTTCATAAATCGCTGCCGCCTCTTTTTTTATATTCGCTTTTTCCATAAACCATGTATAAAAAAAACGTGACATTAGTGCTCGGACGACCCTCCCTCCTCTCCTCCACCTCGAAATTGACTAGCGGTTTGTGTTCAATTATTTTTTGTCTGTGGTTTTTGTGTTCTGTGCATGGCTTCAAGCATTCTAATAATTCAGCCTCCGGCAATCTTGCAACAACTGGCTCTGCTACAAGCCCAGTCGCCACCCAACCAGCCACAATTGATGCTCGGTAGTCCTGCAGCAGCAGCTGGTGCCCAGAATTCAATGTTGAACCAGGCTCTCGGTGCTCAGAATTTGGCCGCCATGCAGCAGGCCTCAATCCAACAGGCCTTTTTACAACAATTACAACAGCAGCAGCAATTGGCAGCGTTGTATGGGAATTCGTTGGCAGGTGGTGGTGCCCCATCGCCGCTGGCAAATTTTCATACAGTTGCCTCGTCGATGCCCTCTTCCATGCCCAACAATTCCATAACAACACCGGAAAGTGTCACTAGTCACAATAGCCGAAAACGACGCCTTGATTCGAATTTGCCAAATGGTAGTGGCCACAACAACAGTAGCTCGTTATCGGCGCATGACTCGACGAGCTTGTTCGCCGCCACAGGTCTTCTTAATTCAACGCATGCTAGTGGAACGGGCGGAGGTAGTGGCTCTGCCGCTGGTGCTGCTGCTTCAAGCATAACGCCTATCGCTTCCGCAACAACCGATTCGACGGCGGGCTTGGTCGCTCTCCAGAATCAATTGCTACTCGCTGCAGCGGTACTCTTTTCCATACACACCTACCTAATGTTTCTTTATATAATTTTAGCCGACGTTTTATCATATAAGTCTTGCTTACAGCACCAGGATTACTAAGCAAAAATAGGCACATACGCAGGCATATATTTTGGAGTAGATACGAAATAAAACTCGTTGGGGCTATTCAAGTCATGACGTGAAAAAAAATTTTAAATTTTTTTCCGGTAAATGGCCCCCTTAACGCAATTTTTTCTCGGCGAGTATTAAGGCTTCGAACGAAGTTTATATATAGAAAGAGAGCTCACGAGCAGCCAATTATTATGCCACCAAAACTATAGTCAAAGCCAATTCCTGTTAGATTTTATGTCAGAAAAACCATCGGGTGTACCTAAAAAAGACAAAAACATAAAAAGACCTAAAAAAAGTACCTAAAAAAGACAAAAATTAGCAGAAAAAGTTATGGTCATTTCTCACCAAAAAACACCCATTTTGAAAATCACTTACCTGGAGAAAAAGTCGATTTTCTCGCCG
Organism: Acrobeloides thornei; assembly: GCA_034699885.1. NCBI lineage: Eukaryota > Metazoa > Nematoda > Chromadorea > Rhabditida > Cephalobidae > Acrobeloides > Acrobeloides thornei. The sequence goes on along the minus strand of JAQGCP010002580.1, from coordinate 2,262 downwards.
AGTATTAAGGCTCCGGACTAGAAAAACCATCGGGTGTACCTAAAAAGACAAAAATTCACATATCTCAAAAAATTTTCAAATTTTTTTTACGTCATTGGGGCCCCAGACTTGAATAGCCTCCAAAATTCGAAATATTTGCTTGTTTTTAAGCAGTGCTGCGCACATCCATACAATAACCCAGCATACACGTAGTAGGGTGACCACATGCATTTTTAGAAATGGGGGAAAAATAAAGTCAAAAGGGTGGGGGGCATTCGCTAGAATCAGTTTTCCTTAAGCACTAAAAAAGTAGTTGTTAAACAAAGAAAATTGATCAAGACTAAGAAATAAACATTGCTTCAACTTTCATAGGTTAAATAATCATTGAGAAATGAGCTATTACATACTCGAGAAATTATATAGTTTTGTTGATATTAAAAAATCGATCTTGATAAAAAAAACGGCATAGGCTCTAATGAAACAAAGAGGATGGAACGAAACAAATGAAACGACATAATGGAGCGAAACCAAACTCAGGGTTTTCGTGTCAATATTCAGACAGATTCAAACCCGTCTGGAAATAAAATCGTTTCATTCGTATCGTCTTATTTGATCGTTCGTTCTATTTATTTCATTCGTTTCTTTTCGTTTCATTCGAGTCTATGCCATAAAGACTTAATCATTTGTGCTCAAAAATTTTGAACGCCATTATTTTCTAGTCGAGTATGCAATGGTTCGTAAAAATCTTTCGAAAATACCCAAGCTTATATGCGATTGATCGCTTTTCGTCGCTTCGATCTAATACCCCCTAAGCACACACGTTCTAATTTCCTCTGTACGAGTCTGTTCACTATTTCAGGCTAATGGTAATGGACCGATTCCCATGAAACGATCCGCGTTGGATAAAAATGGCATTGCTGTAACAAGCGCCCAGACCCAAGGGCTTCATATTTATGCCCAGCATGCGGCCCAGTTCAATCCATACTTGATGCAGCAAGCACTTCCCGGTTATATACCAGTTTCATGTAAGCTATAGTTTCATATGAGTGTTCTATAAATGATTTTTTAGTTGCGGGTCAACTTCCACCACGTTTTTAGATCCGTGTGTGTATTAAGAAACGAAGAATCTCAATTCAAAAATGGGAAGAAGAAATTCATGTTTCTAATAAAGATATTAATTTATGTTAGTTTTTTTAGACACTTTCTTGAGAAATCGAAGACCCCCAGGCGACAAAGTTGGAAAGTTCGAGCTGGACCCCCGATTTATATATTTTTGGAGAGTACTAGACTAAAGAATAAAAAAAGTATTTTGGTGTCGTGTCCGGCTCCCAGTCGAACCCCTAGGGGTACTTCCTGCAGAAATCGAATTCATTGAAAATCACTTACCTGGAGAAAAAGTCGATTTTATCGGCGAGTATTAAGGCTCTGACCAAAGTAAGAGAGCTCACGAGCAGTCGATTATTATGCTACCAAAACCATATTCAAAGCTAATTCCTGTTAGATTTCATGCCAGAAAAACCATCGGGTGTACCTAAAAGACAAAAATTCACAAAAAAGTTATGACCATTTTGAACATAGTGGAAAAACTATCTTTGAGCGTTCTGATTTTTCCTTTTTCCTCCAACCAAAGCTAAAACTTATCCCACCGAATGAGAAAAATTTTAACTTACAATCTAAGCCCAGCCGAACTCCCTAGAGGTACTTCCTGCAGAAAGCGAATCCATTGAAAATCACTTACCTGAAGAAAAAGTCGATTTTATCGGCGAGTATTAAGGCTCTAACCAAAGTTTATATACAGAACGAGAGCTCATGAGCAGCCGATTATTATGCCACCAAAACCATATTCAAAGCCAATTCCTGTTAGATTTTATTCCAGAAAAACCATCGGGTGTACCTAAGAGACAAAAATTCACAAAAAAGTTATGTTCATTTTTCATCAAAAACACCCATTTTGAAAATCACTTAACTGGAGAAAGTCGATTTTCTCGGTGAGTATTAAAGCTCCGGACAAGAAAAACCATCGGGTGTACCTAAAAAAAAAACAAAAATTCACATATTTCCCAAACCACATAGTCGGACCCGACACGAAAATAATTTTTTTATTCTCTAGTCGAGTACTCTCCAAAAATATATAAATCAGGGCTCGGCTCAAACTTTCCAACTTTGTCGCCTCCCTCTTGGACCGATCTTCAACCTTTCAAGAAAGTGTCTCTTAAATTATCGTGTCTGTTTATTGAAAAAATTTATAAAACATAACTTGCAATTAACATAACTGCCATTTCT